>JAGDQP010016496.1:15030-40458 GCA_022664845.1 Lepisma saccharinum
AAAAAAAAAAAAAAAAAAAAAAAAAACTTTTTAATAGGAGTTACGATTTTCGAGATACGGAGCCTACCATGGTCCAAAATCGATCATTTGTATGAAGACTATGCACTTTTTTTTTTAATAGGCAGCCTTACAAAATAAGTGATATCAGTACAAAAAACCCTTCGGGGTAAAGGGAAGAGTGACGCAAGAATTCTACTCACAAAAGAATTTAATTAAAACAAGACGACAAGGCTATCACACTTTATTTTAAAAACACACAGCCCGAGTACTGTGGTTTAAAATAAATAAAGTTAAGTGTGATAGCCTTGTCAGGTTGTTCCAATTAAATTAAGTATAGATACAAGGCCTCAATATAATTATATTCACAAAAGAAGTTATATCCATTTTGCGCGTGACTTTCTTTGTGTCACTATGGGGAAGGGATACTAATGCTCTTAATTTTATTACAAAGTAAATATTTTCGCCATAGTAACACAAAGAAAGTCACTCCTCAATTTATCCCAAAGGGTCTTTTGTATTGATACACTATATCACAGTATTCGAAGAGCGGGAATGAGAGACTGTACCAAGGTGATTCTACTATGAAGGGTGCAATGGAATTTCCAGTTTTATATGATAAGCGGCTGACAAGCTGTCATAATTTACAGGATTGCGCAATAAAGCATTGTTGTGAGATTGAAAATGTTTGTAAATGAAGAAGCTAAGATTATCATCCTAACTTGTGTAAGTAATATCAGGTACGTACAAAAAATTACTTTACATATTCACAGTGTATGCAATGAAATTTAGATATGCTTTGTTTCGGTACAGGGCATTTCGTCAATTTGTGACTATAATGCTTTTGGAAGTTGATACCATACTTCATTTCAATATTATTAGTTGTTTCTTTATAAGAACTTTAGAAGCTAGAATAAATTTCAGATCGATCTATTTAGACTTCGAAACGGTAACTCACGAAGCTATCAGTATGAGATCATTGAGTGTCGATTCCATTTGGGGCAATCTTGGTGGAGAAAGATCCAGGGCAACAAACGCTTATATCGAGACTACTTGAATCCGCAGTCTGAATTAGGTAGGTACCGTGCGTGATTTGACTTCAAATTTTTGGATTGTTAAAACATTAATCAGAACAATGAAATTTATAATCTTTCGGTAAACTCACTACAATATTAAGCAACACTGATTTCCTTGCGACGTCACTGCTTTAAGCACCAGATAACAGATCGCACCTATTATAAATTGTCATTATTATTATTATCACTAGACTATAAACTAAACTAAATTAAAAGTCATACATTACAGAAACAGTATAATTGGTTGTTTTTTTTTATTGTATTTTACAAGGATCTGGTTAAAGTCGTTTTTCGGTCTTTCATGTTTTCATCCAACGGAAGTACCCGATGCGTTTGCAGATTTGATATCAGTGGCACCGTAAAATGAAGTGTGTTCTCTGAAAACACACACACACACACACACACACATATATATTCAGGGTGTCCATAAAGTCCGTTGCCACCCCGTGTATCTTCGAAACGACTGTGAATAGGAGCAAAAACACGTGCTTGGTTATTTTCAGGGGTTTGAATTTTGAGCTATGAAAGTTCCACCCCAGACCCCCCCCCCCAAATTGGGGTACGGGGAGTAAACTTGAAAATTTCAAATAGCAAAGGAGGTCGAGTAATATATCGTTTGAAAGGTCTCGACAAAAGAAATATTTTGCCGAAAGTTTCAAGTCGCTATACTGACCCCATCCAAAATGGCGGCGGTCACATTTCGTGTCCATAAAGTCCGTTGCTACCCCGTGTATCTTCAAAACGACTGGGAATATTAAAAAAAAAACCGCAAAAACACGTCCTTCATTATTTTAAGTGGCTAACATTTTGAGCTATAAAAGTTCCACTCCGTGTTCCCTAGGAGAGTAAACGGAGGTCAGGGTCTACGTGAAAATGCCAAATGACAAAAGTGGTCGAGTGATAACCTAATGTCAACGGGTCTGACACAATAAATAATTTGGGGGACCTTAGAATTTCAAATTGTTCTATATTCCAAATGGCAGTAAGATGAATGTTCTAAAACGAAACTTCTATTCTTCACTCAGACAGCAAGAGGTCTAGAGTTACTGTATCATGACTATTGATGTCAGGATTCTTTTCGAAGTTCTAACGTACTTACAAGTAAGATGCTATATTAGTCCATAGTTTTGTAATGCTAGGAACATTTCGAAACATTTTCTTTTTCTTTAATTTTCTTTATGAGAGTTTGCTGATGAATGTAAATTGACAATGTAGTGTTCCAAATTGCTGACAATGCGTTTTTCAGCGTGTTCCTACGTACATTTGCCTTAACCACTAAATAGTGTCTTTCCAGTTACACTTTGCTGATTAAAGTTTCGCAGATACACGCGTTGAAGTTACTTATTTATAGGCTGCACATGTAGAAACTATTTAGTGGTTAAGGCATATGTACGTAGGAACATGCTGAAAAACTTATTGTCAGCAATTTGGAACCTCTTCACAACATTGACAATTTACATCTATCAGCAAACACTCAAAGAAAATTAAAGAAAAAGAAAAAGTTTCGAAATGTTCCTAGCATTATAAAACTATGGGACTAACATAGCAGCTTACTTGTGGGTAAGTTAGAACTTCAAAAAGAATCATGACAACAACAGTTAGATACAGATTTTGCTGCGAAGAGTAACATCTAGACCTCTCGTTGTCTGAGTGAATAGAAGTTTCGTTTTAGAACTTTCATCTTACTGACATTTGGAATATGGAACAATTTGAAGTTTTAAGGTTTCCCCAAATTATTTCTTGTTTCAAACCCGTTGACACTAGGTATCACTGGACCACTTTTGTCATTTGACAATTTTACGTAGACCCTGACTTCCGTTTACTTCCCCTAGGGGACACGAAGTGGACCTTCATAGCTAAAAATGTTAGCACCTTAAAATAATGAAGGACGTGTTTTTGCGTTTTCTTATATTCCCAGTCGTTTTGAAGATACACAGGGTGGTAACGGAGTTTATGAACACGAAATGCGACCGCCGCCATTTTGGATGGGGTCAACATAGCGACTTGAAACTTCCCGCAATTTTTTTTTCTTTTCTCGAGACCTTTCAAACGATATATTACTCGACCCCCTTTGCCATTTAAAATTTTCAAGTTGACCCCGTACCCCAATTTGGGGCGGGGGGGGGTTCTGCGGTGGAACTTTCATAGCTCAAAATTCAGGCCCCTCAAAATAATGAAGGACGTGTTTTTGCGTTTGCTCATATTCGCAGTCGTTTCGAAGATACACGTGGTGGCAACGGACTTTATGGACACCCTGTATATGGCCGGCAAACCGGGACTGTCGCCTCAAAAGGCTTCTGCCACTAACTGGGAGGAGACCCCTTAATTCCTCTAGTTAAGGCTTAAGCGAACCGACCAGGGTAGACGCCTAATGTCCAATCCATACGTTCATTTCGTGGGGCCAGTTAGTACCCAAGCAATTGCTTGGCGAACGAACATGGATGGGCTGCTCACCAACCCGCATTAGCTGACAGCGTATTGAGTCAAATGTCAGCAACCCCCGTTTCTTTACACTTGATGGTACAAGTAAGGAAACAGCATCGGAGGCCCCTATTGGCCGGAGAAAATGCAGCTGGCAACGGCAGCGGTCAGTCCTGCAGGAAGTCAGAGTGTCAAAATGCCCGGGTTTGGACTATAGACTGCCAGGACACCGACACGGCAACTCGAACGGACCTATACGTGGCGACTCTCAACTGTCAGTCACTTGCAGGAGAGAACAAATTAGAAGAATTACAGAATGAACTAACAAGGATTAAGTGGGACATCATAGGACTATCAGAAGTGTGGAGGAAGAATGAAGAACAGTTGGCATTACCGGCAGGGCACACGTTCAACTTCAAAGGAACAGAAAATGGAAAACTGACAGACGTTGGCTTTATAATTAATAAAGACCTGAAGACAAGGATCACAGAAATTGAAGGAATTTCAGATAGAATCGAACGGGTAGTATTAAAGATAAACAAGAGAAATAGTATGGAAATTATACAAGTGTATGCTCCAACAACCTCATAACAGGAGGAGGAAGTAGAAGACCTATACGAGGAGATACAGAAGATTTTGGATAGTAGCAAATCGCATTACAAAATTGTAATGGGAGATTTCAATGCGAAAGTAGGAACCAAGCAGAGCAGTGATACGAAAGTTTAAAAATTTGGATTTGGCAACAGAAACAAGACAGGACAGAAGTTAGTGGAATTCTCAGAAGCCAACAGACTGTTGATTTCCAATACATTTTTCAAGAAACCGCCCCACAGGAAGTGGACATGGAAAGGTCCAAATGGGACCAAAAACGAAATAGACTACGTTCTATCGAATAACAGGAAAATTCTGCAAGACGTGTCTGTTCCAAACGATTTCAAAGTCTCCAGTGATCATAGGATGGTGAGATGTAAGCTGAAACTAAATACTAGACTTGAGAGAAAGAAGCTTATCAGAGGAAAACCGCAACTCTTAGATCTGGAAAATCTAGGAAAACACAGACAGATATTCGAGATAGAACTAAGCAACAGATTCATCGCCTTGGAAGAGTTAGAGGATAAAGACATCGATAGCAGAAATAAAATATTGACTGAGATAATAAGAAAAACAGCCAAGGAAATAGCAGGCATCAAAAAGAAAAAAGAGAGCAAAATCTCAGAAGAAACTAAACACTTGATGATGAAAAGAAGGGAAATGAGAGAAAAGGAAAATTAGATAAAGAGGTTTGAGTACTTAGAACTAAATAACACCGTAAGGAAGAAAATAAAAGAGGATGTACGAAGATATAACGAAAATCTAGTTAGAAATATAATCGAGAAAAACAAGAACCTAAAGAAAGCCAAACAGCAGCTCATGATAGGAAAAAAACAACAACAAATAATTGCAGTTAAGAGACCAGACGGGACCGTAACAGGAAATAAAGAAGAAATTTTAAACATATTTGAAAATTTCTACACAGAATTGTACTACTCCGAGGAAGAGCTAGGAAATGAAGAGTCAGAAGAAAATGATGTAGAAGTCCCAGACGTACTGAAAGAAGTGGATAAAGTACTTCGAGGGATGAAGAACGGAAAATCGCCAGAAGAAGATGGACTCACAGCAGAAATGTTTAAACGGGGAGGTGAAAACATGAAAGAGGAACTTACGAAATTATTCTCGATGTGCCTGAGGAAGAGAGAAATACCGTCAAGTTGTAATAATGCTGTTATAATTTTGTTGCACAAGAAAGGGGAAAAAGAACGCGTTGAAAACTACAGACCAATTAGTTTACTGTTACCAATTAGTTCTATACAAAATGGCCACCAAAGTTATTTTGAACCGTATTGAACGAGACTTACAAGTAAAGTACCGCAAGTGAGGACTCGAGTTGCTCATCAAGTGATACCTTAAATTGAAGCTAGTGACGAGTATAGTACACCTGTGAAATCCTAGCTGCAGAGCTCCAGAAATAAAAAGGATATGGCGGGTCAAAGTTCAAAGAGAAAGATTTGAGGACACGCGAACCATTGTGAATTAAAGAAAAGTATGTAAAAACTGAAGTAAACCATCGCTTTCTCTTCCTTCAATACCAGTCGTATCAATGTGAAATAAACAATGTCTGGCTTAGAATGGTACGGAAAAATTGAAAGTACAATCAGAATAATGATACCATGTGATGGCACACACCTTCCAGTCGCCATCTTGAGAAATAATTACATTTCAATATTTGGCTGGAAGTCTAACGGTCGTATTGATGTGGAATAAACCATGAATCACTCAGAATGTTATCATGTTTAAGTTATAATACTAATTAGAATAGCGATAACGTGTAAAGTCGCATACCCTCCGGCCACCATCTTGAGAAATAATTATAGTCTATATGTATAGTAGCGAATTGGTCGCACATGTCGATAAGCAAGAACATGTGGCGCTATTCAACGATCAATCGCTCTGACCCTGCATGATTAGAAATGAAGGCACTTTTCCGGCGAGAATTGAAGCCGTGACCACGCGCACAGAAAGCGAACACGCCACCCTCTCAATCTGTCCGAAGTCCTTTGCTAGATCCTATTATCAAGCCAACATTTATGAGAATATCCCTGTAGCGCTGCACTTTGTGAAACTGAAGAATCCAGTGTATAGTAACATTGGTTTGGTGCAGGGGTATGCATATAAGAAAGTGGCCAAAGTCCCTTTTCGAATAAAATATAGGGAGCGAAACATATTTTAATCCACCTCAAATCGATTATCTTCCCAGGTATTTAACAGCATTTTCCTTAGTCCGACCAGGTGAAAACAGGGATGGTACCTAGATAGAGGTCCTGCCCTCTACTTTCTCAAGAAAGTAATCGATGAGGGACTACATTTCTCCCATGCCTGTAAAGCCCATTAATGTACACTAAATAAATGAAGCAACTGTAGAAAATATAGAAATTTCTCTACTCAAGAAGTTCCACCATCATTAAGAAGTTCGCTGTAACATTCAAACCAAGAATTAGGATACATTAAGATCCCGAAATATTATAGCGTTCTACACGTTTCACCACGTATTTGCACAAAATATCAACTATACTAAAGTCTGAACCTGAAGACTTTCCAAGTTCAAAGGAAAACACTACCCCTCTAAAAAGCACAAGCAAAACAATTATCAGGGAAATCTCCCTTCACTGACAAATTGCACACTTTTTTTATATAACCACTACAAACAGCAGGCCGCGGCGATTCCTACAGCCTAACATGCTATAAAAACAGTGTTTGTGTGGTGTATATATATATATATATATATATATATATATATATATACACACAACCAAAGGAAAAAAAATTAAAGTTCCTCGCCACGATATTTACAATCTTATGTATCTTATCTCCTGTGGATTTTACACCATATACAAAGGTCATGCGAAGTTTAATGTAACAGATAAAATTTACAAATATGCTTCTTCACTACTTACATACGGTGTGCTCTGTGTAGCAGCAATTTAACATGAGTCTAAATATCGTAAGAAAAATAGTCACTAATTAACATTCGTGAGGAAATCTTGTGCAACAAACAAACGTATTACAAGTTTGGCCGCAACGCAAATTTCAAGGCAGGTACGTAGTAATATATTTTTTTTTTGTTTTTTTTTTTAATATCTTAGGGAAACGAAACAAAACAAAACATGTAATACAGACACTTCAAATAATCCACTGACGAGAACAATATCACTTGAAACGTCGCTTGGTTTAAATCCCCTTAATCGCATTGACATACGGTACAGCTGTTCCCAATATCTAAGTAACATCCATTATTAAGGGCATTATTGTCGTAAGTATGGAGCTCAATTTAACTAAGTAGTTAACAATATCACTTTCGGTGCAAGCATCACTCGGTTTGATACCGGCAATAACCCAGCTTCAAGATGCCAGTTGGCGAACTAATTAAGAAGTAGAGGATATCGGTCTCGAAAGCCAAATAAAGCGGCGATAGGTAGTCTGCATGGAAAAAATTCCAACCCGTCAAGGTAGCAGCTAATAAATCTTTTTTTTACTTCTGTTTATTTCTCCCGGTGAACCTCTTGCTATCCCAGTAACATCACAACCGTGCTATGGAAGTTTTTTCCATGTCTTCCGCTGACCACGTGATGTTGAACGAACACCGCATGGCAGGCCTAGGTCCTATATGATTCTACATAGAACTAGTATTATATGTATAAAACTCTATATCATATCGCATTCTAACAAAAATAACATGAAGTGAACAATGATAGACTTTACAGCAAAACATGCAATCGCCTCGACGCCAAACTAGGAAACCAACCTTTTTGATCAGATGTCAAACTACGTTTAAAAATATATAAAAACGTCGTTTCAAGTTAGTTATTGTCCAAATAGGCAGAATGTATTCGTATGAGCAATGTGAGGGCAGAGATACTAGGTTTGACAATCGGGGGTGGACACGACGTTTCTATCTTGCCTTCCCATTATTTCTCTTTTGTGTGTGTCAGCAGTGAACGCGCCTTCTGTTCAATCGTGCTTTCGTTTGTCCCACTCACTCTGTCCATTCTGTGTAGTTGATGGTGTTCAGGCGAGAAAGACACACCTTTTTCGTGCGACTTACTACGACGCAGCCCACAGAGGAAGTGACATCACATTGTGTATGGTGTATTAATTCGTATTCAATGCAACGACTCTTCTTTCTTGTTAGTAGGCAGGCAAAACGAAAGATCCTTCTCGTCAGTTTAGCAAGTAATAAAGTGCGTTAGAATCCACCGTTAAAAACATTTCGAAAACAATGCCAAAAACAAAAGAATCCATAGGGATTCAAAATCTGAGGCCGTTGGGCCACACCCCTACCAAAAATATTACATGACTACATGTTGCGGCCGTTTCTGAACAAGAAAAATAGACAGAAATGTACCAATCTTCCTACAGTATACACAAATAGGTGAAATATCGGAAATATATTCCTAAAGGGATTAAAATTGGCATAGAAAGGTTCAAAGTTATTCTGAACACACAAAAGCTCCCCAGAAAATCATACAAAATGTTGAAATTAACACAGAAAAATGTATAGCCGCCGCGACCGGGACTCAAACCCGGATCTCCCACTTGCTCAACTAAAAATCTCCGCACGAGTAGGGTGCCTGGGCCTCGTAACCAACAACGATGAGTTGGGAGAGTGTCTAGGCGAGAGGAATTCCATATACATAGAGAATTGGCTGTGCCATGGTGGTGTAATAGTAGCATACCTAGCCGGCAACTGGGAGATTCAGGTTCGAGTCCCGGTCGCGGCGGTTGTCAATTTTTGTGTTAATTTCAACATTTATCATACTCGAGGTTATCTGTGAAGAAGGTAATAACATATATTGCAAAATGGCTGCCAAAGGCTCCGAAAACTTTCCCAATACAAAATATCGGGGGGGGATTCTAAAGACATCAGACTGGTGGCGACGTATAAGAATTTATTCAAGAAAACATTCTAGCAGTTCAGAAAAATTAACGTGAAACCTCGTTCGTCACACTGGAACAGGACCGCCGCTGATTTTGAACAATAATGTATTTTTATAAATGACTTAATACTTGACACCGACATAGGAGATACGAACTACCAGTCTGAGCTTTTTCCACTTTGTCATATTCTGTATTATGGCACAATATGCAAAGCAAATATCTTGTTTATTCCGAAGAATTAACAACAGCCACACCACAAATCATGAATGCGGTGTCATGGTGTAGGATTCGCAACGCCTGAGAAAAAATAAAGAGTTGTAACTTGCAACACTGTATTGTTGCACACGATTTACCAGAAGTCTTAACTATACAAAGTTTCAATAAACCTTTCCGTTTTACAGACCTCGGGGTAGCCTAGAGGTTAACACCCTCACTTTCTGTACACATGGTCACGGATTCAATTCCGGCTGGGGGTCTCTTGAACGGTATGGTTCGGAGCTCACTTTACCAAAAACTGTAGGACCTGTCCTTAGAATCGCACCAGCTCGTTGCTGTTACCGCCCATACAATTAATTTTATCTTATCTCCCCAGCTCGTTTCGGACGTTAATGACAATTCAATTCACTATACACAACGCAATTTTGGTACAACCACTATCAGAAGCCAAAATGTCAAGAATCGTCCACCAAAATCGTTCGAATACCCAATACGCGGAAACACCCTAGATACGAATCCAAGAATTTGTAGCAAGTACTTCCAATTTTCACACTCCAATCGCGAACGAGTACCTACCGTCAAAATCTAGATATGAGGACTGTAGAACTCTACATGCAAAGTTCGATAAACAATATTAATATGCTGAATTGATAAACAAAATTATCAATTTAAATACTAAAATATAAAAGTGACTCATTATCACATGAATGTGATGTCTAGACATGAATTAAGAATGTTTTTTCTCGAGTTAGAAGACAGCAGCCAACTAATCCGAATTGTTTTCACACTATAGGAAATTTAGCCACGGATATGATATTTTTCGTCATCTACTGTATATCCGCATTGATGGTTTGTGGTGGAAGTCTTAACGACTTTAGTTTACCGATACATCTAGCTGAATTTACAATAATACATACCTTATTCTTATCGAAGACATCAAATACTTCTTGAAGCTGACCAGGCTCTAGGTTATATACCTTTCCACGGTCATTTCGGAATAAAGCCCGACACAGACTTTCAAATTCTGCTACATCCAAGTTTCCGTCTCTATAAAGAAAAAGACAAAAGTAAAATCTTTCTCAACGGGAAAAGCGCATATTCCCTCACTCCCAATTCTTTCATGCATCTATTCTTATAACTCACACATTATTCGTTATATTCCTATTCCAAATTACAAACATAATGGTCACATTAAGAATATACAATTCGAAATCTACAGAAAGAAGTTTAAATTTTCCTGTAAACACACAACACTGACAGCAGTATCCAAACTCAACAATGATCTGACACAGCAGAAACTTCGAAAACCTAAATCTTAGATTCATGAAGACAAAGAATTATCATTTTCAAGGAAACCAACACGATACTTAACAATTCATAAAAATGAAACGACTCTTATGCAAAATAGTGCCTGCAAATGTATGTTCTTTTCCTGTATTTCATTTAGCCCCTGAAGTCCAATTTATCCCCCTGAAAAGGTCTTCAAGGAGAAAGCGAAAAGTTGTTAAAGAAAATCGCATACACTAAACCTTCACTACTGAGTTCATGAGATTAATATCTAATCATCAATTAATAGTTAATACAACAGAAAAACAATGTGTTTCAAGACCTATTTAATAATTTAAACCTCCCAAAAGACCTTTAAAAAACTACAAGGTCTTGGTGTAGTGGAAACGAAACGAAACCGTAACAGAACATTAGTAGCATGAAATACTATACCCCTAGCTTTCCGATTAGTATAATTTCGAGCATGGCCAAATATGGACTGGAAAGCAACAAGAATTACTATTTCCTTATAAATCTCTGAGATGTAAGAATAATGAAATCGCGACGACTAAGGTGGGCAGGCCACGTAGTTCGGATGGGGAAAAAACAAAGATTATATTCCATAGTGGTAAGTTGGAGGGAAAGACCACTGGGAAAACCGAGACGACCTTGGGATGATAATATTAGGTATATTCGAGAAGTAAGTGTTTGTGATGAAAACTGGTTTGAACTTGCTCAGGACAGAATCCTATGGCGAACGTTTGTTACTGCGGCGATGAACTTGCGAGTTCCGTAAGCCACAGAGTAAGTAAGTAACAAATCTCTGAACATTCAAGTAGTATTAAGGACTGAACATGAAAATCTCGAACTCCAGTACAGATACTAGCGATCAATTCGAAGTAAATATAGGGAGTGTGCACACGTAACTATATTCATGACAGCTGAAACCGACAGCGACAATATCGAATAGTTTCGTGTTGTGACTTTCATATGTAATGGCATTTATTCCAGTCGAATCTGACAGCAAGCATGTTATGTCATATCGTACTCTATCGTTCTGAACCTAGAAACTTCCTCCGTTAAAGAAAAATATGTACTAACTTGCTGGAACGATTTGCAGTCAAATGAAATTCTACACCTCACTTATACATTTCACAAGTATAACAAGTGTACTCTCATCCTGCTTACCTATCTCAGTTGTGTTCAAGCGATCTGTCGCGAGGACTGACCAAGGAATACAGCGAATCGAAAAAGATAAGTTAAGATTGATCTGACTTCAACATACTGTCGAGAATTCTCCTGAGGGCAAATTTCGAGAACTGTAAGTGGAGATGGAGAACTCTTAAAGATTCCACTTCTTGAAGGCTACTGCTTCCAAACTTTCTACTGTTTGGCGTGCCGAGACGGTAAAGTGTTGAGAACCACTGACCTATATGAAAGTTTGCCTTCGGGAAATTATAGAATTTGCCTTAAGAAAATTGACAAACCTCCTTTCACGCTCTCTTCTCCAGCACTCTCTTCTCGCATTCTTCATTTGCTTAATCCCACAGAACTGGTTGATTTTTAACCAATTTAATTAATTTAGGTACATCACTAATCATCTCTCTCCAAAATTACTAAAACTAGGAGTTGATTGTGATACAGAAAATCAGTTAATTTTCGGGGCTAAAAACGTGTGAAGACTACAAAAAAGAGTACTGTAGAAATGTTTCTCAACAACCGGTTCGGGCTCTGGCGATCTTCATTCCAGATTCACACGAGCTTTCCGTTTTACGCACATATGGTTTTAACAGTTTTTTCATGCACTTTATACAGAAGGTAATCGAATGTACAAATTTCGTGACTATGAATTCCTAAATATCGTTTAGTTTCAACAACCGGCGGTGAAGAAAAAACTAAACCAACAGATTTGGAAAATCTAGAATCATATTTGATGTGTTCCTTAATTATCGTAATGGTTTATTATTAGTCTTGAAATCTTATAGATTGAAACTTATATAAAATAAATATATAGGTAAAAGAAAACTTAAAAAAAACACACACACACACACACAATATTGTGTTGTTCTGGTAACCCTGCCTATCGATATAAACCACAAAACTGCGAATTATGTCCCTAACATCCCCAGGTGAGAATAATTTCATCTACTAGGTCTGAAACTGTTCAACACAATATTGCCGGACCGCGACCTTCAAAAGGTTGAGAAACAGGGTTGTAGGACGAAGTTGGACATATGTCAACGCTTTTATAAGGTAAGTCGATAACACCTCGAAGTCAAAAAGTTCGGATAGGTAAGCAGAATGAAAATATGCTCTTGAAATGAATGGGTGAGGTGTAAAATTCCATTTCACTTCAAAACGTATCTGGAAATTTGTAAACATTTCTTTAACGAACAAAACTTTCTAGGTTGAGAACGAAACGACATGACATTCTTGTTGTCCTATGCGACTGCAATATGTGTTGTAATGTGTCACTAAAGCATAAATCGATTCTATTCCATATTCCGAGCTGGCTCGATAAATATACAGTAATTACATATGAAAACGCCGAAACCACACCATTTGACTGCAGATACATGACATGACATGTTGTTCCTATATCTTATGACGTTATCGGATGCAAATTATCGTATGTATCCTATAATGTCGTATAAATGTGAAAATGTAAATTTCCATTCTTCCGATATTTGAGTCGCATCCGACAATGACAATATCGTTGCTTGTGAAAATGCACTTAGTAGAAAATGAATTGAGATACACCACGGAACACTGCATAGCATTAAACATAACAGGACATAAAATAGCACGACAATGGAATTTTTAGAGGCCACAACAAAAAAACTATGAGAATTTACTTTGTACTGTGAAATAAAATAACCTCTGGAGTGATTTTAACATGGCTTAAAAAAAAGTCCACCTGAACTTACACGTTTTTTTTTTTTTTCGTGCATTAAAGGTAAAATGTAAAGCTGTGTACACACCTCAGTAAATAACAGTGTACCATTACTATGGAATTTGAAGGCTTTAGACACCTACGGGACAGAGTAGGTGAAAGGAGTCGACAGGGACCTACTTTCATTTCGGTATTTGCATGATGACTTAGGAAAACACTGGTATAACCTCAGTCTGGATAGTCGGCCGCTGGTATCAAACTTAGAAAATCTCCCGAATGTGAAGCCAACGCTGTACTAACTGACAATACTATGAATTTGAATTTATTTAAGGCTTTTAGGCAACTCTGCCTCAGGCCGAATGGATGATTATGGGAGAAATGGTGGTGGTATGAGGAAAATGGGTGGAAACGAGAGAACCTCGAGAAAACTCACGCCACTGTGTTTGTCCACATGGCATAAGCCGGGGCCGAACAAAGGACCCCACGCAGCAGAAGTGAGCACTCTATCACTGAGCCACCGCGGCCCGTTCCGTCTGGGGGTGACCTCACTTGGTCTGTGCACTGGATTCAAACAGCGGGAGGTTCGGATCCCACCATATTTGTAGGTCTCGCGGTTTCTCGCCATTCACCAAGCAGACTGAAGAAAATTAGGGATGGTCCAACTGGTTTGCCTAAGTGGAGTCTGAATTGCTGCTCAACCTTTCCAGTGCCACGTGGCCATCCGGCAAACCAACCACCAAACCATAACAGATGAGAAAACCGTAGTGCTGTTTATTTATGTTTTACTCTCATCCCTTTATTAGCTCTGTACTTCTGTGGATACCTTGTGTACCAATGATGGTATACGGTTCGGTATCTTTGAAATTTTGCATTATTATTATTAACAAAATTTGTGGATTCTAGTAATAAATTTTGCACGGAATTTCATATTACAGAGAGATCAATAATTTTCATATTACAAAGACGTAATTTATCGTTATATTATACACTTCAAAAATAATTTCGTTTGAAAGTAATTTGTTAATAAAGACTGAACATAAAGAGCATCAAAGTCTATATATAATATATCTAGTTACAAGAGCTAAAAATTCTAGTGGGTTACGAAAACAACACTTCGGGAAAATTTTATTTAATAACTTGTATTTGTGTTCTGAGCTCGGATACTTTCTCGTATTTCAATATTACAAAGGTAAATTTTAATGACAGTTGTGATCTGCATTCTAACAATCTAAAATGCAATAATTTTCATTATTATGCACTTCTATGACGCACCCTCATCTCAGAAATAATATAAAAATAAAAGTTAAAAAAGTGGGTTTTATAAACCCTAATTTCTCTGGAGATAGTGTTGTAAAATAGAAGTTTTTTTTGGTGAGTTTTTCAAAAAAATAATATTATTTTTCTTTTTTTTTCAGATAACAAGCAGGATTGCAGTTAAAATCCTCAGACATTCATCCCAATTTACTATTGCTTTGTTTTCTTGCAGCCTTACGAGGCAATTGATTTATGCATTCACTTCCACATTGCTAAGCTTCCTATAATATTCACTTTAACAAACATAAGGAATTAACTATGAACATATGGACAGAAGCTATTTGGTGTAGTTTGAAATAAAATATTAATAAACCCCCAGGGAACTGAAGAAATGCTTTGGATTATCGGAAAAGTTTACGTTCCTAGAGGCAATAAAAATTCGAATATATCTTTACTACAAACTGAAAAACTATTAATTCTTCCCGAAATATGCTCCTATCCCGTATACAATACGTTAATTTCTAATTACGGTATTATTCTACGAAAACATATAATTTTGATCATAATTACCGTCGGCAAAAGTCAATTATCTATAGCTTAAAATACTGGGGGGGGGGGGGAATTGCTTCTATTCAAGGGCACTGATAGGGCCTATATGTTTGCTTTTACTAGTATATTGTGTTTCACTATAAAAACTCAAGGGCATTGTTCCTCCATATGATCTTGACACGCTGCAGCAAAACTAACTGGTTATTGGACGTTTCATGTAACGTTTCTTTTGTAATCCTTTTAGTAATAAAGTACCCTTTGTGGATCACAAGAGCTTCACAGACGTGGACTACTTTTAATGTGTTGGTAACTTTTATTTTTTGAGACCTTGGATCGGCACCGGGGAGGCATGCAGCTTCGAATCCTGCTGTCGGCTACACTGACCGAGGTTCTCTGAAGATTTTTCACTTTCACTAGTCTAATCTTGATATAATGCCTAGACAATACGTTAGACCGCTAACTTAACCCTCTCTGTACTTAGAAGAGTGCTTCCCGTAGGATGCCATCCCGCTGACATATGACGGGCTTATGCCATAGCTGGCTGTAAGGTCCATAAATAAATATAAATTAAGAACGAAAAGAGTTATATTTTGATGTTTCGCAACGCATTGTTTTCACAGTTTGTCACAAATTAATTAGACTTGCTTAGTTATTTTTTAATCTATTTTTTCGTTTGAATGTTAATTTCCTTTTGTCTTCACAAAAGAAAGAAATGACGAATAACTGAAAGATTTTGTCTAAGTTCTCAATGAGTTTAACTTTGCAGGTATGCCTCTACATAAATTTTAAAAGAATTATTTATTTTTCAAATCATTGCATGTAATATTTTATTACCTAGTCCGGCACATTTTTAAAAACAAATTTAATGTTGAGAGGTTCCTTCACATAGTGTGTTCACTTAGGCTCTTCACGGAGTTAAACATTTTTTCCCTTCTTTAAAAATGATATACTAAACAACATTGGAAGTACCGAGGCTGTGGTTTAGTTAGTAAAGAGTTGTTTTCGCACTCGGGAGGTCTTTGGTTCGATACTAGTGACCAACCATCCTGACTGAGGTATTTTTAGTTTTTTGTCGCTAGTATGACCTACAAATGCCGGGATGATACCTTCAACCTAGACCCTAGTCATGTCATTCCTGCATCCTTTCCTTTACTCTATCCCAGAGTGAGCCGACCGGCCGGGTGGCCGCACGGTCTGCGACGGAAGGCCATAGGCTCGAAGGTCCCGGGTTCGAGTCCCGGCAGGGTCATGCATGTGGAATTTAACAGCTAAAAGCGAATCGTGACAGGCCGAAGTCCAAAGTTACTAGGCTGGCCCATATAAAAATAAAGTTTACTCAGCGTGAGCCATCGATACCTAAAGGCCAAAAATGAATTTAAATCATTGAAAGTGAAAGATATAAGTTTTCAGATATCTTGCTTCAAAAGTTTATCTTGATTTAAAAAAAAAACTTGAAGGGAAGAAATAAAATTTTACACTAGGAACAAGGAGTGGAAATAGTTCAGTTGCGTGGGGATGGAGTCCCCTAGTGAAACAAAAGTATTTGAACAATAAAATAGAATTTAACGGAAGCTATATTTCCACCCGAATTATTTATTTTACTTTTATTTATTAATAGAAAACAGACATCTTAAACTTCAAAATAATGAGTTCGGAATCTTACCTATGTGTATTAGGCATGTCTCGCTTTATAAAACTATGGATGTTTTCTCTCGCCTCTTAGAAAAGAGATTATTAATAATTATCTGCCGTCTTTATTATATAGTACATAATACAGTACAAGTGCGAGCTCAGCTTCCAAGCTACAATATATGATATTAGGAACTAGAACTAAATGTACCACAGGACAAGGTTATCGTAGAAACCGCATACCATCATTTGATATATTAACATCCATCCCGAAAATTGCAACATCCATTTCCAAATATTACTATGAAGTTACTGCGTTATCTAATTTCACTCATGGAAGTAATGTACCGGTACTCATCTGAAACGCTACAAAACTCTAGTTTTAAATGTACTATTCATAACAACAGAGTGCCCTATTTTGAGTCTCGAACAGAAGGAATAGTGGATTCTTACAAACTCCAGAAGATAGGCTCATTATCACTATCTTAGTAAGTTGATAGAACGTACGAAAAAATAAAAGGGGAAAAAAAAAAAAAACACACACACACACACACAGGAAACTTTATACAGAGTGGTAATATAATACACCGACAAACTTTAAGAGATAACAGTACATAAAAATAAGGTAAAAATTATTTTTAAACAACTTTTTAAAGACATACTTTACTTAAACAATTCGTACTAAAAAGTAAAAAATAATTTTGTTTAATGCTAGACTAAAAGGAAAAGCATGGGGCGCACTAATTGAAGAATTTATAAAGTGGCATGAGAGCTCGCCTCATGCTTTTCTCTTTAGTCATGCATAAAAAAATATTTTTCTTTACTTTCTAGTACGAATTGTTTAAGAAAAGTATGTCTTTAAAGTTTTTTTTACCTAAATCATAAAGGTGTTCTGCAACCAGCTGAACGCCTCTGCGTTGCAGGCTAGTATTTATTGGTAATATTAAAATGTGCTTTTAAAATATATAAATATAAGAAATAATAAATATAGAATATTGTATTGTATTGTGCTGTGCAAAGTTTCATCATTGTATGACGTCGGGAAATGAGCTAATATAACGTTGCAGGATTTGAGGACACCACGAACCATTTTGAACGAAAGAAAAGAATGTAAAAAGCTCTGATCATCAGGGTGGAAATTCCTCCGTGTTTCGGAGCTTCAGGCTGCTGGAAGATGTACGTTACAGCTTCAAATTTCCCAATATAATTAACTGTAGAGCTGATGCTGCAAGTTAGCATCAAAGACTTCAAGCCTCATCTATTAAAAATGCATATTCAAACACTGAGTGCGCAAGGGGTTCCAGAAATTTTCTGAAGTAAAGGTGAGTCGAAATAACTTCCCAGCAGGTAACAATAATTCGTTTGCGACTTTTCTTCAGAGAATATCTTCAAATCAGCTATTTCCTTTGAGAAATCTCTTGCGCACCCAATGCAAAATTTCGAAATATGCAAATTTAGATAGAATAATTTTTAAGTCTTTGACGATAGCATGCCGCATCAATTCTACCATCAGTTGTATTGGATATTTGAACCTCTACAGTTCATTTGCACGTACCTCCGAAATGTCGGTGCATTACGTTACCACCCTGTATACAGCATCAAGAAACAAGTGGACGCCGCTTATGGCCAGCATCGAATGCCCTTTCGAAAAAATACGTAAAATATATGTAAATTAAAAGCGTGGTGAAAGATTTACTTATGTGGAACAATGGCATTTCTATTAATGATTTATCATTTTAGTACTTATATTTCTGCTTTTTCTGACGCCTTCCATTGTTTTGATTCCTGTACCTATTATCAATGTACAGTATGGTGCATGAAAATGTCCATATTTTTTTTAGCAATGCTTAGATAACACAGCACACTTTGGCTGAACCTATTCTGCTCAATAATAATAATTTTTATTACAAGTAAAGATATGGGAGAAATATTCTAGTCAATCAGCATTCCCTTAGTTCTTCATATCATTTCCAGCACTATTTAGCAGTAACTGGGTCAAGTAAACAAGTACCTAACCCAACACTGGATGCAGTATCTAGGATATATATATATATATATATAATATACTTTAAATAAATAAATAAAAACTACTTTAATTTATAGTATTATAACAATCGTACAGCTGCAGCGTCGATTATTAAACTGTATTTCTAGGCACGAGGTGCAATGTTTAGTAATCTTTTCCACTATTTTGTAAGCCAATATGACACTTCAAATAACAAGCTTAATATTTGCTTAGCAAGGTGCTGTAAATAGCCTGACGGTTCTCCTTAACAGTGATTAAATGCCTTGTACGTTGCGTCTATCAATTATTGCAGAACTTATCATAGGGGTCAGTGGTAATAAAAATTCACGAGGAGGAGTTACGGCTTCTGTGTATTGACTCCGCAGCCCTGGTTAAAACAGCTGCACAGACAGTTAGAAAAACAGAATGAAAATAAACAAAGAAAACGAAAGGGATTGTTTCCGGAAGAAATGGAATCTCGGCAAACATAAAAATTGGAAGGGAAAAGTCACGCATTGTATCTGGGAAGGATTGTAAGTGATGATATGAAATGTGGAAAAGAGATAAAGGGGACAATAACAATGGCACTGTAACAACAACAATCTATTTTGTGAACCAATAAGCAAAGAGTTGAGGAAATGATTGGAAAAAAAAATATTTTGTAAGACATATTGCGATGTAAGAAGCCGGAAAGTGGACTCTACAAGAGTGAGAACGGAAATTTGGAAGTCCTCGAAATATGGACATAAATACTGGGAGAAATCATCTGAAAACAACACATGCATAACCTAATTTATTGATGACCTTCAGGCATCTAAAAAGCTCAGGCCGGGATAGTGGAGGGGAAAGGATTCGGGTTCGACCTAAGCTGAAGGCACCATCCCTGCACTTGCCTGGTGTGACTGACGAAAAACCAAGTCACGATGGTTGGCCATTGGTTTTGTTTTTAATTCGGGGTAAGCTGCACGACACAGACATCGTGTAAATATTGGTAAAATTTTATTGAATAGTATATGAATTACTTTAACGTATGCATCCGGATTGGCAAAAAACCTTTTTTTTTTATTTTAAGTTTTTTGTTTAAACAAGGTATTTTTGGTTGAAATACTTTGCTTTAATTATTTATTTTACATATGGATAGAAATAAGTTTGTTTCTCCTTAATGTCCTTATGCAGCAGCGGGTTAATAAAGGACGGGACTTACAGCTTAATGTGGAATCCAAACCACTACTCGGTTTGCACCTGAGAGAAACTGTCCTCAAACTGGACTAGAACCCGGGCGGGACCCCTTGATTACAAACGCGATGACTCTAAGACTCATCCACGAAGGACACACAGAAATACGTTGTACTGATCTTGTATACTTCTGAATATTAAGAGTCACATCAGAAGAACAAAAAGATACACAACTGCACAAGTGAAATCACTGTACAGAGTTATGCTAACTAAATAACTAATCCTTTGGCTTACGGAACTCGCAAGTTCATCGCCGCAGTAACAAACGTTCGCCATTGGATTTTCTCCTGGGCAACATCAAACCAGTTTTCATTACGAACACCTACTTCTCGAGTTATATACATTATTAAAATAAATGGACAATTTCAAAAGTCTGTATTTCTAATTCAGTGAACTACCTTGGACTAAATTAGATCTGTAGACTTATTTGATATCGATAAGAGAAGTGAATAAAGTTAGTACGAATTATTTGAGTTCACTCTGGCTCTGAACCATCCATACATATACATGCAGAAAATACTTTTGATTTCAATAAATTCGTTTCCAGGGTTTTCATGAAACAAAATCTTGGGCGGAATTTCGGTGTATTTTATTAATATTAAACATTATTAGAACAAAAGAATATTTAGAATCTTGCTCTGATTGCAATTGCACAATAATCATGTACGTCCCTGGATGCAGTCGATAATTTTTGCCAACTTCTATGACTATATTTAAGCAAAGTTAACTTTGCCTTCTCTATGAAACAACAGGCATTCAGACAAACAGAAAGATACAATTTGCTTTAGATTAGTATGTGTAGGATTAACGTATTTATGTAACAGCAAGGTTATGAAGGACAAGACCTACTGCTTAGAGTGACATTCGAACCACTACTAGGTTTGCATTTTAGAAAAAATTCGTGGCCCTATCGAGAATATAACCCGGGACTCCTTCATTACAAGGCGAAAATGATATAAAATTAAAGCAGATGGTTTAATATGTGGAATCGTCACCATGAAGTTCACACTATTTGCGGTATTTTTGCTTTTATCTATTTATTGGTTTAAACCAGCCAACCCTGGTGTGAATAAACCAAACCACTCACATCAAAACCATTGATATCAAAAAACATACACAACAGAAATAGCTGAATAAAAATAAATACAGTATGCCTATCAGGATAAACCGGAGATGACTTATCCTCTTTTCTTATATACCTATATACAAAAAGTTTAAGCACAAGTACATTAAACAGCGTATCAAAACAACAATAGTTCCCCTTTTAATTCTTTGCGAACACAGGAAGGCATACTATAATACTACCCTAATATAAGGTGACAATTCGTCTCCGGCTGCTTTTGTCCCCGATTTCCAGAAAACATGAAATAATAATAATAATAACACCTCAACCCGCAAGAAGTATTTTGCCAGCAACCCTGTACAAAAAAGAAAAAGACGTATTACCATCCCACTTTTAAACTCTGTACATCATTTAACATTAATAGGCCTATAAACTTTTTTCTATATTCTTTTGAAAATGTCTTTAAAATTCAAATTTACAAGAAAACTTTTCTCACAACCCCTGTTATGTTGCATAACATAGGAAAGGCAATAAAAAAAATGCTGTAAAATAACACCTCTTCTTCCTTTATAGCTTAATTAGAAGAGCTGCTATGGTAATATGAAAATATATCGGTGGTGCGTTCTGGGGCATTTTTCGGGAACTTTACATACGTATTTTCAAAACGGGTTGATATATTTTCATAAAATTTTGCATTATTTTAGTCTATACGCGTACACCTCTGTAATAAATTTCATCAAAATTTGAGATAGTGAGGTTATTTTTTTTATTATCAAACGTGTATTGATTTGACATGAAATTACCCAGTTTCTACTTTTAAAAATACGAGCTAGTGCAACATTTGTGCCAAGACAGCCAGCTGGAGTAAAAGTAAATAAAATAATAATAAAGTCTAGCAGTAAGTGTTCTATATATCACGTGAATTTCAAAAGCATGTTCAAACTGCCTTACAGTAATAAATGTGGAAGGTTCCGTCCAGGATCAATCGTATTAATTTTGAGAGTAGCGAAAAAACGACACCAACACCCGGGTCGGGATTCGTAGTCAGACGAGCTACCGGCTCAGATAGCACATACAAAATGAAGATGGACAACAGAACGTCCAGTTTGCTTTATTATTGTTCTGAATTTTACACGTCTCTGGAGAGAGCATCTAAAAAAATGGTCACTGCCATAACGCATTTTACATCTTGAAACAGAATGAATAGTGTGTAATGTTCCTAAATCAATCTTCTGGGAAAAGCGAGGACAAGAGCTCACATGCAACCTGATAAATTCTAACCAGAACCGAATTTTGTACATCGATACAGCACTTAACAAAACTCCTAAATACCTTTGTACGCTCTAATATGCTGCAGGAAAAGCGTAAAAGGTATTTTCTGAGGGACTCACGCGCGGAAAGTTACTAGTAGAGCCATTATTGAGCTAGCTCTCGCACAGCGTTGGTGACGTGAAAGAGTATAGTGTTTGACCCTTGTCTTTACAAAATAGCTGAGATCGGCTTTTCCTCTCCAGTATCTAAATGAGCAAAGATGTGTCACAATGTAATCCTCATTTGTCAAGTTCTATGAAGTGTTATTTCATTTGCCGTACCGTTTTTGTTCTTGGTTTCTCATCCTTATTTCTTGTTTGAAATTTGCATTATTAGCCTAAATAGTACATCATGTTTGTTCAAATAAATAACAAACATTATATAAACATAAGAACACTACTTATAAAAAATACTTTCGAAACAACACAAGATAAAAATGAGAATGCAAGAACAGAAAAAAAAACAATACAAAAGGAAACTATAAACATTCAAATCTTATAAAAAAAAATATTACATTAAATGAAAACTTTCAGAATTACATCCCAGGTTCGTCCCCCCCCCCCTTTATTTGCTCACCGACTGACCAAGGGCACTTGGAAGTTTGGTTCGGCGATTTTTTTCTTTTTACTTCTGCACACTGACTTATTAAACGCACTTCCAGGTTAGGTAAGTCAAGTTCGGTGTTTTTTTTTTGTTTTTTTTTGCACAGCGAAAAAACACTGCTGTATCCGCATCAACATGACAACAGCTGTTAACTCTATGCCAAATAGTTCCTTCCGCCACCACATGCAGTGCGTCTACAAAACTAACTACAACAAGATTATTATTCATTTCCACTGTTACCAAACATTGCACTTTCACTCGCATTTAATCACAACCCGAAGTAAATTGCCTCAACGTCCTGTAAATTCGTTAAAATTGGTCCGGCCACAGTAAACTTAACCCCAATGTATAGCAGAAAGACACGGAATTTGGAATAAAGGCTACGATTATTATCTGAACAACACATAACTGTTTTTCCTCTGAACTATCACTTGCTGTACCGGTATACTACATAACACCCGAAAATGCAAGTGGGTAGTCATAGTAATACGAAATTAACTCCGTGGTGAAATAAAATTGTTTGACCTATGATGTCCCTTGGCGAGCACAACTGCGAAAAAGGGACATAAACAACTAACAAAACGGCCTTTACAGCAGATACTACACCGGTATACGTTAGATAAGGTTTCGAAAGAATCCTAGATCATCTTTTCAGGATGGCGGACTCGAGCGGGACTGAAACCCTTCAATGTCCCCAAAGTCGAGTTACAAAGGTTACCGGTACAAGACTCCAGTCCGGTCAAATCTGATATTTCCCACGGATAGAAAGAAAGATACAAGGGACAATGTTTCGTGGAGCCTGGCGAGAACTTGTGCTGCAAATATCTATAATTTATTTTATGCAAGATTTGACAATCTATGAATGCGCCTTGCACTTGGATTTACTGTAGGGGGTTCGTGAAAGTAATTAAAGAAATTGCATTCGAATATGTACGTTGACATGACTCAGAACAGAAAAATAATACAGTCGTTTCCTGTGTTAGTGGCCGAACTTCCACACGTCCTATACACATCATCCATGGCTTCGGGAAATAACCGAAACCACGTGACATATGCAACAAGGAAACTGCAAGCGTTTTATACGTGAAAATTTTATTTCTGGAAATGATTGTTAACAGTTTGGATGAATTTCTTCAATATATGAAGTAAATTATCGAATATACTAATCTGGCGTACGAAACTTTATTTTAGTAACATGAACTAACAAAAATCAATCTTCCATAAGATTGTTGTAACAGAATTACTCACCCATCTTTATCAAATGCTGCAAAGCAAGCATCCATATCCTCCGGAAACTTATATTCATCAAGGAGAGGGCTAATAACTTCTCCGTTCAAATCTATATCGCACAAACATTGTCTAGCAGGAGCTCCTTCCTCCGTCGGAACTTCACCACACTCACTCTTACTCTGATCCATTGCGTTTGTTTACAATACGCTATGGATACGACAACCGTCATCCGAGTACGACTCTTGCTCGTCAGTTGTTTGGCAGGTGGCAGCACCGTCGTTACCAAATAGATCCCTATTTTCAATTCAGAATTTCCCTGCACGAACCTCTTCCCACTTTTCCCAGCTTCACGTCCGTACAGCATGGAATATTTTGGCTCCGTTGCAGAGCTATCTATCAGCGTTGCGGGAAAGCAAGAAAGAGAAGTGTATAAATAAAAAAATATACATATTTTCTTAAATAATTCGTACTATAAAGTAAAAAATAATTTTGTTTATGCATGACTAAAAAGAAAAGCATGTGGCTTGTCAATGCAAGACTTTATAAAGTGACTGTATATGAGAACTCGCCGCATGCTTTTCTTTTCATTCATGCATAAACAAAATTACTTTATAATATGAATTATTTAAGAAAAATGTCTTTAAAAGTTTCTTTTAAATTATTTTTTCGAGTTATTTTGGTGTTCGAATACATTTTCTGAAATGTTTTGTGACCCAAATTCTAAAGTGTTCTGCAACGAGTGAAACCTGGGCTAGTTGTAAGCTAGTATTTATTTTAGGATAAAGAAGTCTATAATTAAAAAAAGTGCAATATGCCTTTAAAATTATATAAATATATGAAAGTAACAATGGAATATTGTATTGTCAGCCGACTTACGGCGCTGTGCAAAATTTCATTATTCTATGACGTCGATAAATGAGTTAAATTAATGTTCCAAGATTTGAGGATACCACGAACCACTGTGAACTAAAGAAAAGAATGTAAAAAAGCGAAATTTTTAGGTCCTGCGGGCCTCCTGTAGCCGAACCTGGCCGCCGCCCCTACGCCTCCAGCATTCCTACACACAAAACTCCCCAGTGTTCCCCCCCCCCAGCCGATTTTACCCACTATCGCTCGTAAAATATCAAAGCAGAGCAAACCTGCTGGTTTATAATCAACTGCACTCCCCCACCCCCCCACACACACACCTTAATTTCAGATTGTCTAC
>JAGDQP010016497.1:0-17427 GCA_022664845.1 Lepisma saccharinum
TTTAGTCGAATCCGGTAGTTCTTCAGGTTTAGTTTTAATCATCCCCAGTTTTGGCTTGTATTCTTTTCTTAATGAGTTTACTAATTTGTATAGTTCTCGATTTCCTCTATCTCCTAAATTTTCTGTCAGATATTTTGTAAACTCGAGTATGCAGTTCCTTACTGTAGTAGTTTGTATTTACATCGGTTATATTATTTCAAAGAGATTTATTACAGTAGAGAAAGTTAATGTAGTCCTACAGGTGTTGCTGCATGTTTATTGTGTTTGTTCAGCAAAAATGACAGAGAAACCAACAAAACCAAAGTAAATTGAATAACATGATTTCATCTTCTACCACAGCATGCATTTCACCTGCTTTTTGCATTAAAAGTTAGGTTCCATGTGTTCATTTTGTAACTGCAGTCACCACACATAGTATTAAGTAAGAAAGGAAAAGCAAAACTGGTACGAATAGAGGATACTTAGGGATTCCCCCAGGATTTTCAGTTTGGTGGTGGTGGGTGTAAAGTCAAAATTGAGAGGGTGTAAGTGCAATTTTGCACGGTTTGTATCGATTTTCAACCTTAAAGTTGGAGGATGCTGTCGAGAATTTGAGGGGACTGGCGGAATCACTGAAAGACCTGTAGAATGCTAATGATAATGTATTCACAGGTGTTTTAAAACAAATTTATGATTCCATTCGAAGAGTTAACGAGCTTTAAACAGAAAAAGGAATTTAACAAATGAAGATAAGCATCGTGGGAGCGGGAGCCCGCCCACAATGGATGACACACATTTTAGCTGAGAATTCCCTCAGCACCTACACACGTTGTTCTGTTGAATGAGGATAAGAAAAAGGAAAAACCGTAAAATCTATTGTCCTGTTTCTACCTAATGTACCGTGACAGAAAGAAGGCGGAACTAATTTTACGAACTCTTGCTTCCTATTGGATGAGATTGAAAGCGTCGTCAAGACCTGGGTTACGACGTTCACTTTGTCACATTTACCGCGTCGTTGACTCTACATGGACGCCACAAATCTTTCTTCAACGTATTGCGTCTCTAGGATCTTTCAGGATACCAACTTAACTATTATTAAAGTGGTAAACTAGCGACAGATATGGTGGATCTCTTTTCTTTTACAGCACACACAAGATTCTTCATACATCACTTGAGTTCTAAGTAGGGTAAAGAGAATAGAAGACAAATTTAAAACAATCATGAAAGGAAAGCGAGACTCAAATGAGTGAAGTTTGTAAGTCTCGTTACCGGGGAAGGGGGGGATTTAAGCAGTGGTGATCATCCTTTAGAAATCTGAGAACCAGTTCGATAACTTGGTCACAAGCCCAGATCCACTCGATAAGTATGTTTTAACATTCATTTTTTTTATTTAAATTCAGGACTAGCAAGCAAGGGTTTCCTTAGTAGCCAACATACCCTTCGATTGTTTGATTTACGTAAAAATAACAAACTGAAATTACAATAAATGAATATATTACATCAAGTTATATTAACATCCCCATAAGCAAAAGTCGGTGGGCCGATTTCTTCTTGTGGGGATACTATGTGTAACTGTCATATTATGTTTAAAGAAAATCTCACGTGATTTAAAATAATGACAATGATCATAGCAACGTTTTAGCTTTTTAATGTCAGGAAATATACTAATCGTAGCCAAGCAGAGATATTGCTCTGAGTGACAATCAATAACTGTTATCCTGTTTTTTTTTAAAACAAATTGTACGCTTTGATATGGCCCTATCCACAGTTTATATAGTTCAGTCTAGAAATGATTTTAAGAAGAGAAAAGAAGAAAAGGAATGAGTTTATTTATGGTTTGCTGTTAATAGAATATTTAATTGAAATTTGAAGGCAGAAAAAGGTTTTAAAAGCCATTGTTCAATGTTAATATTACTTCTGTGTTTATTAGAGTTTCGGGAGGAGGACGGTAGATGTCACTACTATTAGTAATGAAAAATCGAAGTGAGTAACATTTTTATGTAACAAATAATTGTTGTTTTTGTTAAGTTATCAAAAGCCGTTGATTTCATTTTATTAAAATGTGAAGTGTTTAAGAAAGGAAACGAATTTTATAAATAAGACATTATCTGTTGAAATGGTATGTACAGTACATCATTTCTTACTTGGAAATGATGTACATACCATTTCCAAGAAATGGTATGTACATACTAATGTAAGCGGCTAATGTTGAGAACAGCATGTAGAGGTTAAGGTGTTCTTTATATTTTTAATCCTCTGATTAAATAAATATTTTATTCTTGTCGCCTTACGTTTGCATTTATATATAGTTAGACGTAGAGGAGAACTTGGCTTTGGCCCTGGAAGGTGCTGAAAAGCAATGAAAAGATCATTGCTTGAGGACTCAACTATTTCAGGTGTACGTCCCACTAGGTGGAGTAGCTTTGGGGCACGCCTTAGCCTTAGGTATTGTCTTCTCTAACGTCGAGGAACCATAACACGTGCTCTGAATCCGAATCTTATTGTTCTACCGCACAGCGACAACGACGAAGCTAGCTACGAAGATCATATTATTCAAAAATAGAATATTTGTACGAAACGGAAGTATTAGTCCCGTTTCAGTTTCATTTTTTAAAAAAAGCAATGGTCACATAAGCACTGTATACATTGATAATTTACGAAATCTTGTCAATTTTCTTGTCAAGATGCATTTGATAAAATTCTTAAATAGTCACTTCAGAGAATTTTATTTTCAGGTCTAAATCATATTGTCGTTCATTTACTTCCATCTAAAATTTCCCAGTATATCCGCTATATTAACAGAGGACAGGTTAATTACCGATTTCCAATCGTTTCTCATCTCAGTGAAATCATGCAAGATACTTTGATTTATTGGCGCTTTGTCTCATATTGTCTGAAATAGTGATCCTCGGGAATATATCTAATGTCCAGTCGACAAGTGGTCATGATAATTATGATTATGAAGACTTAAGTCAAAATGCAGGGAAAACGCAGATGCAGGGACCAATAAAGCTGAAGATTGTCTCCAACAGATTGAAGTACATTTTAAGGTGCTTCCCTCATACACGAATATAGTTAATTTGAAAAATATTTGTTCTTAAATTAAGGTTTTATAGTTGCTAATTCTTGTTTATATTATTTGTTTGTTCATGTGCTTATATAAAAATGTAAATAACCATCGTTAATTTAGTATTGTAACTTTTTGTCTACTGAACCAAGGAATATGTCAGACGTTCCATCCAAAATACCGTAAAAACTTAATTCTCCGGCCGAAAAACAGACTGTGTGACAACCTAAATCCATTGTATCAAAACATGGTAATCTAGTACTATAGCTATTCACTATGCCACCAATGATTTCTACCTACCTACCCCTCAAATGTAAGAGATGTCACCAGACAACTGCACTGAGATAGCATATCTTCCTAGACACCTACCAGTAAGATACAGCTCATGTATATCTTCTTCTCCCTAATAGAACATCTTAATTACCACGCATTCTAATTGCCGAGACCAGTATATCTCAAATTATATTTCGCGGAACAATAGTGTTCCATGAGGTTTGTACGAGTATAACTGTTCCGTGGCGATCTCACTGGCTTGCTTTGGTAGTGTTACAATACAAGAGTTTGTTTCTTGTTTATGTTGAAAAAACATGAGTTCATTTTAGCCTTAGGCTACTCTTATATATCTTAAATAAGATTGAAGAGGTGAAGTTTTATCCTTTGAGTTCACAGGAACTAACAATTGACTATTGGTAGTCCAGTTTCTTGTCAGAACAGCACTGAAAATTTTCATGTGGGAGATTTCCTCAGCCAGCTGTAAAGTAATCGAACTGAACTGATCTTGGATAACTTCAAATATTTTGTCAAATTTTATTCGGACCCTCAACAGTCCTCATCACTCAACACAACAAACCCCATTGTTGGAAACTCAGCACTCAACACGAGCGATTTGGTTGCAACAATGGGGTGCCCAGACCTTGACATATCTTCAGTTGATTGCTGCCTGCCAGTAAATTCACGAACCACTTTAGAAGAGTACTGTCAGTAATTGCCTACAAATATCCCTCAAGTGATGACGAATAGCGAAATTTTATCTCCACCTTTTGCTCACAGTTTCTACTGTATACAAGAATATTAATCATAATTATTTTTATTATATATTTGTGTATTTCCACATTTCTCACAGACGGACTGATCATGCTACAATTCAGCAAGGAATCAATCACCTGCAATGATTCTCAGCAGCAGTTAAGTAACTTGATAAATTATGACATGATGGTCCAAATTATGTCCACACAACCATAATCCTTTGAGGCTTTCTAGATGAATGCAGGGATAGTACCTCAAGTAAGGCTCTGACCGATACCTTCCCCATCCCTTACGTAACCCATCCCGGTCTGAGCCAGAGATGTTAAAATGCCTAAAATAAATTCAATTTCAAATTGTGTCTATATATTGATTGAAAATAATAATAATAATAATAATGAGTCCAAAAACTTACATAATCTCGATAACAAACCAAGCAACCTTTCACCAGACTATTAAGCTAAAGAAAGGGTCTTTAAACGTATTAATGATCTTTTCAATTGCCAACATCGTTATAGAGAAAATAATTAGAGTGTAAGTGAAAACAGAAACATTGAAAGAACCAATAGGAATTACCGTTCTCGTCCTTGGAAAAATCGAATTGTAGTTCAGTTAATCAAATTCGAACTATAAATTTTAGGAAACCAAACTCCAAACCAATAGCTATTGCCAGAGTGTGGTTTTCACACAAAGAAAGAGTTGCGACTTTGAAGAGGTTGAGTCTAAAAGAATGTTAAAATTCTGAGAAATGTATTGTTCTATTTGAAGATCTAATTTTCTTTATTTTCTTTTATTACCTTCTGAATTTGGTTTTGGCTATGAGAGGATAAGAATATCTCCTTAGTTGAATTCGCTTTTCAGGAGAATAGAAACCACCTCAAATTACCTGAGTTGTTAAATGCTACAGGATAAATTAAACCTTGTGGATGGATACTACTGAACGTAGTACAGAGGTACGAGGTTGTTTTCGTTCTCTATACATTCCCTACGTTGGGCATACCATAGAGGATAGTGCTTTACTTTTCCTTCTTCGAAATCAATAAAGAATTTACAAGCTAGCAATTAATCTCCAGGTCTAGCACATGTCGTTTTAGCAATAAGCATATTAAAAGAAGAAAAGGAAAATGTTATTTAGCTTTTTACAAGGGTTGCATAACTTTTCATGCAGCTGTTATCGGGAACAGTACACGAGATACGCAATTATTTGTCTGATGCAATTCAAAGTAAGTTTCGGGCATACGTAAATGGTTTAGGATTAATACAGTAATGATCTAAACAAATGCAGGAATCTTCACTTGTATATAAAGTTAATCAAGATCCTGTTGTGCCTAGTAGAACGAAGCATTTAATCAGCAGTGTGGTTTTGAGTTGGTATTATGTGTGCTATCGCCTTCATTTTAATATCTCGTTAGCTATATTGGATTTTGAATGTTCATGCGGTTCCAATTTAGATACTCTTCCTTAGGGTGTACACAGTTCGATTGAATATTATACAGGTAGGCTCTACTGCTCTCCTGTCTTATTTTATAAGTATCAGTACATTAACGTCCAACGTAAGTTTAGAGTAGATTTTTGAATTTAAGATTAGAATAACTCCTTGAAAGTAAATTTAGAGTACGTTCTTCCAAATAAGTACAGATTGTTCCTTCAAAATTATTCAAAAGTAAATCTTTGAAAGTAAGTTTTGAGTGCATACCTCAAAGTTAATTTAAAGTATTAATAGATCCTTCAAGATGAATGTAGATTAGAACCTTCTAAGTAAGTTAGAATAGATATTTCAATATTAGGTTAAAGTAAATCCTTTATGATAAAGTTAGAGCATGTTCTTCAAAGCAAGTTTAGAATGTATCATTCAAAGTTAGTTTAAAGTAGAGTCTTCAATATAAATTAGATTACATACTTAAAACTTAGTCTCAAGTAGATCCTAGAAATAAGTTCAGAATAGATTATTCACAGCTAGTTAAAAGTAGATTCTTTAAGGCAAGTTTAGAGTCAAGTCAAAATAAGTTTACAGTAGATCCTTCTAAATTAGTTTTAACTAGATACTTTAAGGTAAGTTTAGAGTAAATCCTTTAAGGAACGCTTAAATTACATACTTCAAAGTAAGTTTAGAGTATATTTTCCGATGTAAGTTTAGAGTGGATCCTCCCAAGTGTAATATAATATCCTCCTGTTATCAATATAGTATCCTCCTAATAAGTTAATTTCAGTTTTTATTTCAGTATAATATTTTTTCTTCTTTAATGCTGCGCATATCGTATGTCATTGACTCTTTTCTCTTCGATTTTCTTTTCAGATTTAACCTCAACTACATATAAAATAAGCTTTCTACACTATATAACAGCCATTTTATGTTATTTTCTTTATTTTCTGCAGTTTTGTTTTTTCTCACCTTTACTTACCAGCTGATAATTGCTTCCAATGTTATGCAGTGTTATCCAATGTTCTCTCATCATCCCTGATTGGTTTCACGATTTTGCTGTAAAAAAATAATAGCTTCATAGTAACGTAACAGTGTATAATATTTAATAACTTAAAAGTTACGTATCTTATCGGCTCAGAGAAAAAGTTTTTTCTTCTTCGAAATGCTATCCTTTTCTAATTCCAATTTTAATGTATGATGTTGTCTATTATATTTCATTAACTGTTTCTTTCAACTTCTTACGTTCATAATTTATATGGGATTCACAACTTCTAAGATATTCAAACAGGTTTTCAATTAATATTTTAGACTGTTCAACAACGATTATAATGTGTGCTAAAGTAATACATTTGAATGTGCTTCATCCAACTAGAAAACTTTCTCTAACCACCAAAGCAGAAAATGCAGCAGAACGTATAGGTATTGTGATACGTTTCAAACTAATGCTTGCTGCAAAATTCTTGTAAACAAATTTTTAGCAATCCTTTTCGAAGCTTTGATGTTGATGGTGGTAAACTATGAAAACTTTTTACATTAATTTTTACATCACATGATAAAAAGAGAGAACTAAATCCCCCATTAATAACACAGAATGTCAAGCAGTAATCCCGAAAACTTAATGATATCATATCGAGTGTCGACAAAATCTCATTATTAGAAACATATCACTATTTTCTCAACTTGTCACCTCACTCACCAATTCCTCCAGAGAGTAATAGTGAAAGCCAGCAAGACACGCTGAATCTGAAGTCGATATTCTAACAGAGCAATACAACGAAATTTCTATTAGTCCGGCAGAAACCGTGAAGGTGCTTTTAAAAATAAAACAAGGGTAGAAGTTTTGTATCTAACAAAGCAATAACAGTGAATCAGAGGCAAATGTAGAACAGCGGAAAAGCAGAAGACGAATGTCTTGATTTCTTAACAGAAAACAAGTCACAGGAAGACTAAAATCGCATTTTAAAGAAGTATGCGTCTACGTTAAGCAGTAACAGAAGGAAGTCAGCAAAATTGAAAAGACAATATATCTTAGAAGTCTATAATGAAAAATTAAAGAATTCCACTTGATACGAGGAATTCTTTTCTATTTTATTTTATTTACGTTTTGAGGTCAGGAGAATTCGGTTCAGATGTACGAATGGCAGATTTGAAGAGACGTTTCAGCTAGGAAAAGATAAAAGAAAAAACAATGAAGCGATGTTTTCTCAAATTTTGGTTTTGACGGACGATATGTTATCTTGGAAATAGTGGTTAGACATTAATAAATTAGAGACAAGTTAATAAGCAATGTAAGATTCACATGATTCACGTTAATATATTACACTAATCTTGTCTTATCTAATTATTTGGCAACTGAAGGCTTTTTTTGATGTATAGTATAATTACATTGATCCCTCCCTTGTACCATTCAATTAAATCTTCATAGTATCTTCTTTTGACAATCTTTTTAATATTGTCCCACTACGATAACTTTTCTGATTTACTGTTTCTCACTTTTCTTCTTTATATGTTATTTAATTTGATGTTGACTGATGATGCACTGAGAGTAAGTTTGAAATGTCAGGAAATCTTATGGCTATTTCTTCGTTTAGTTTCATTTCTGTCACTTTTCCTATTTTATTTGAGACTCCTGAGGATGCACAGTGTTAAATACTAAACTCGGCAAGAAGGCTTATACTGATAGTTGTTGGATGAATTTTCTAAGCTGTAGATTGGCGTGGTTATGCCGCGCAATTAGAAAAGAACGTTTCAAGGAACGAAACGTAAAGAAAGTATAACATGTCTTTTCATTCTAGAGATATGATATATTCAGTTGTTGTCTGTGTGTTATTGATTAACAAAACGATTGTTTTATATGTTATGAGGAAAGAGGTAATTTCGTGTAATATCATTAAGTTTACGATCTGTATTTAAAAATCTCTTAGAGAATGGTTCAAACTATATTGATATTCATAAAAGGGATTCTAAGTATTATGTGTACTACAAATGAGAAGGATGTTGCTGTATTCTCTTCACAATTGTTAACTTTGCTTGAATTATTTGGTTCATAAAAGATTGGTTCTACCCTAACCTAATTGTATCTAGCTCCTTTCAAGTTCTTCTATATTTTGAGGGATAAGTTACAGTTTTTAGCACTTACATTGGCGCAGATCGGAATCAATAATGTTGGGGAACGCTTCTTTATTTTAGCCATGGGATGTAAACGAACCTAATATTCACAGTTAGTTAGAAAGGTCTGAACATTATACAAAGTCTCATGCAATTTCAGAAGTAGGCAAATTAAGTATTTTATACACAGTCATAGGTTCCAAGGATATGAGTGATTACGTAATGCGTGTTTGCCTGAGACACTCCAAAAGCTTAATATTACTCAGGTTAAATCCAAGTTAAGAGAGATCTTTCATGTAAAAAGATCTGAAATTGTAGAAAGATATCGATTTCATTTGTTGCGTGAACAACAGACAAGTAGTGAGCTGCTATTATGTGGATTAAGTTAGCACAATGCTAAGAGATCAGTTTGTACTCGGAATTTTAGATGATAATATACGAAAACGACTATTATCGGAAGTTAGGCTGTCGTTCGATAGATCTGTTGCATTGGCGTTAATAATAGAACAGGTTAATGCAGATGTAGCTTCAATTAAAGTTCATAATACTTCACAGGAAGCAATTTTAAACATGGATTTTGATAAGACTGAGCATAACAAAATTGATTCAGATAAGATCATTCTTTGTGCTAGATGTTTATATAAATACATAACCTGTCATGTGTGCAATGTTAAAGGTCATTTGCGCAACAGCCCATATTGTAAGTTGAAAGGAAAACGTTCAACACAACAACACATGCAACAAATTGTAGATGTTAAGTCGGAACAACATCTAATCGATAAGTTATTTCAATTCAATTCAACTCAATTCATTTAGATGATATATTGGGCATGCATTTCCAAGACGTTTCTTTATTTCAGCCGTTAGACAATAACATTGTATTTAAAATTAATTAGTTTTTAATATCATTTTCAGTTGATACAGGTTCTGATGAAAATGTAATATCTTATCATGATTATCATGATTATTACAGACAATTAATTGTGATTCTTTGATTTCGCAAGTAATTCAATAAATAATATTAATTAATCAAACCACAATTCCAATTGTGGGTGAAATCATATTGTATGTTCAGCACAATGATTATTTACATCAACTATGTTTTGTCGTTGTGGATGGATTTCTGCAACCCCAAGTATTAGGTAAAGCGGGCTTAGATAAAATCTGTCCCATCTGCTGGTTCAATACTCAGAAATATACAATCGATAGATATCTTAATAATAGTTTTTGGTCACAGAGTTATGATTAACACACAGGTTGATTTAAAAGAACAAACCAATTCCTCTATCAATAATTACAGTTGGTATAATGAATTAAAAACAAATATAGTTCAAGTACATGACAAGTTATCCAGACAATTGGCAAGCCTACAAAATAAGATAACGGAATTGCAAAATTAAAATCATCATCAAAGATCAGAAATTCATAGTCAGCAGATTGGTGAGCATCACAGTAACTTACATATTGAGGAACATATTCATGTTGAAAACAAGTCTGCACCCTATCAACAAGTTGCAATTCAAATAAAGAAATTAGGTAATGATTTTTACAAATCTGGTAATAAAGAGTTGGCTATGAAACATTATGCTAAAGCTATGCATATAGATCCGTCTAATTTAATAGTTTATAACATCACAACAGCTTTACCTAAACCAAATAAATTGGTGAAGTTAATTGATTGGTGTAATAAAATAACAGAAAACATCTTGGATTTACAAGACAATCAGGAGCTATTTACCAGGATATTTGAACACAGAGCAAGGGCTGTACAGTTATTAGAATCTTCGGTGTCATCAACAGAGTGCATCAAAGTTGCTGTTTCTAATACTATTCCTAATGCAGAACCAAGCCATGACATGGATCAAACATAATCTAACATTAATTCGGAGGATGGAGATAAAAGTTTTCTTTCATTACAAGAATGGATTTCAGACGAGCATGAAGTAATTGAAGACGATACTTTATATATAGTTATGGAGGATATAAGTGATATTCATGAAGAGACGATTTCACGGATTACCGTTATAATTAGCAATATTGATGAAACACAAAACGGAATTGTTAAACAGGAAGATACGGTATACTTCACATATTGAACAAGAGATAGATTTGCTTTCTGCGACTGATGCAATGTATGAGAAGTCAGAAGTGTAATCTAATACTTACTTTAGGATAACTTAAGTTGACTGGATTCAAGATGATGATGAGATACCAGTCACAAAACCGATTGATGGGCTTGCATTCAAGAATGAGAAAGATGTATTTAAAGAATATATGCAACATAATTCTAATTTGGCTTTTCCAGAACCGGGATCGTCAGTTTTAGATTCCGCCGTTCATGAATCCAAGAATTCAATTCTCAAGCCCAAGGTCCAAAGAAAATGAAAAATGAAAAAAAAAGGCTAGTGTGGCTTCTGAGTCTCATGAATCAAGTTTAGTCTCGACTTTGAAGAAGTTTGGTGTTAAGCCATTTTAAATCCAGACTTTGACAATATTAAAGATTTCGTTAGTGAAATGATTAATGATGAACATGTCGACTTAGCCATAGCTTACGCCCGTCCTTATGTCTTGGTTTTTGGAAGAAGGAGGGAAGAAGTTGCTAAGGTGTAGATTGGCGTGGTTATGCTGCGCAATTCGAAAAGAACGTTTCAAGGAACGAAACGTGAAGAAAGTGTAACATGTCTTTTTCTTCTTGAGCTATGATGTATTCAGTTTTTGCCTGTGCGTTATTGCTTAACAAAACGTTTGTTTTATATGTTCTGAGGAAAGAGATAATTTTGTGTAATTTCGAAAGGGTTGGTCATTAAGTTTACGATCTGTATTTAAAACTCTTTTAGAGAATGGTTCAAACTATATTGATATTCATAAAAGGGATTCAAATTATTATGTGTACTACAAATGAGAAGAATGTTGCTGTATTCTCTTCACAATTGTTAGCTTTGCTTGAATTTTTTGGTTCATAATAAAGATTGGTTCTACCGTAACCTATTGTACTTAGCTCCTTTCAAGTTCTTCTATATTTCGAGAGATAAGTTTCAGTTTAGCACTTACAGAATTAAGATAATTTTACTGGGCAATTGAACCATTTTCTAAATTTTGAACATATTAATAAAAAATATTTATCATTTTAGAAAGCATTTTGAGTATTACTTTCGGTATTGGGTGTTGTAAGTTTTGAGTTCATGTTTATTTTAGATTTACAAATGTTACTTCTTAAAATAAAACTTAAAAGGTGGGTTAAGTTCTATTTTTATACACGGTCTACTAATTATAAAGTAGATAATAGAGTATTTGTTTTAAGAAGAAAGAAAATATGGTTGATGACTATTAATTGATAATTAGAGAACAGTTGTAACTTTGAATATCTGAAATTTTAATTTTATGTAGATGTGCTTTTGTGGTGTTGTGTTCTGATCTTAATCTAATTTACGTATTGGTTTGATATTTGTTAAAAAGGTTTATGTAGATTAATATCAATATGAGGCCTGTTTAATTGATTTGCCAACTGGAGAGATTGATTAATCAAGTATTCGTTGTTTATTTTCTGTTTCAGAGAGAAAAGTCACCCAATGGAGCTTTGAGAAGATGAACTGAACCCTTGGTTAATTGATAGACAGTACTATTTGATAATGAATAATAACGTGCTTTCACGAAGGTTATATGTATTTCTCATCCTTGTTACTACGGAGGACACGGTATAAGCATTACTATTTACACTACATTATAAAAATTACATATTATGTACAATTTTTTTTCTTTTTTCTTGATGTAAGGTGAAGGAATTGACAAATTGAAAAACATTGCTTGATTTTTATAGGTATCAAGATAAGAAATGGGATATTTTGTTAAAATAGTAATTTTAAAAATCAACTCACGTGTCAGTTCAAAAGTTAATATGAGGAAACTTTTGTTGTAAGATTTGTCCCTACCTCTGAAGTTAGCTTTCCATCTCCTCTATTACCTTGCGTTTACTAGTGAAAGAAACGTCCCTGACGTTAGTGATGCTGAGAAGTCAGTTTCTTGTGTTATAGCCCGTAGGTCTCTTGGCCAAGTGCCACCGAGTGCCGCCAATACAACCATAAATTGGTTTCTGAATCGATTTCTGCTTCAACCTCAAAGGACTACCGCGTATACAAAGCACAAGAAATGTTTTGGTGTCGAGAGAGAGAGAGAGAGAGTAAAACTATCTCTACGAATGCGAATAATAAAAAGAAAGCAAGGAACAGAACACAAAATTTCACACCAGAAAAGAAGGAGAGAGGCGACCACGAGGTTTTCCTCGATCTAAACCACAAGCTGTGGCCTCCTTTTCCGCTTCTTCCTCGATATTTTCCTCCAAATTGTTGATGCTGGGTGGCATCTACGCGCACAGCAACTCAAGCATTGCCTTTCTTTTATGAACATTTCGGTTTCTTGTGATTCTTCTTTTCCTTTCTCTTGTTTTTCCGCTTTCTTTTATTCCGAAACAGTTTTTCTTCTCTCAATTTAAAATAAACGGCTCCGAGTTCTGCCAAACCATTATTCCTGCCTCCCTTAACCTATAAGCATGATACATCAATTACGAAATGAGAGACAAATACTAAACAAGTGTAAGGAAATACAACTTTGGTCATCATTACAAGCTGGTTTATGAGACGATTTATATCGCAAGATATTGTTCTGTAAGGAATCGTTTTCTGAGCCCGAAACTGCCTTGATGTTAAACAAATATAATGTTCCTTGTGAAGTAATGGCCTATTGCACTTCCTGTCAAGTCAAGGTTAGCATTTGGATCAGTATAAAAGTAAAGGTATAGATTCGATATTTGAATCAATATATAAAGCTGTATTTTAACTTAAAGCAGAAGTCTGCACAGTTTCGCATTACTACATATGATTCGAGAAATGCTACACTTTCTAATAAACCGATCTTACATTTTGAAGAGATCAATAGTTAGATCATTTTTTTACTTCAGAGAAAGTTGTAATTTGTTTTGGATTGTTAACTTTGGTTGAAAAGTTGTAATTGTACTAGAAATATGAATTTGTTAAATTAAAGCGAAAAGTTTAAGTTAAACAAAACGATTTCAAGTTTGTATCGGGCTAAATAATCCAGCTCTTTTCATCGCGCTATGCCGTGAGAGTAACAAGTATTTCCAATGAACTTCATTCAAAACATTCCGTTCGTTCTTTTATGAACCATATTCTTCTTTCCTAGTTGATAACCATTGTCACACAATGTAAACTAATAGATGATAAGTGCTATTAATACATATCAAAATTTCAGAATTGCAAGACTCATAATCATAGTAGTGTAAACCATCAACTGTGAAAAAAAGCACAATATAATGCCCATTTTCTTGTGTTCGAAAGTGAATATTTCACCATTTTCATTTAGAAGCGGAGAAAGTTACATAAATTGGTGTATGTTCTTAGGTTCAAAATTTATTTATGTGTGAGAATTGTTTATCTTTGAAAATTGTTACTTTTGCAATCACTACGACTTGCACTTCTATGAGTCTGAGCTCTCCGATAGTTTCTTTCTTTCTGTATTTTCAATGACAAGCATATCTTACAAGAATTCCCATGCATGTATTTAAGAATGTTAATACTTCTTCAGGATGCTCCAAATCTCTAAATACAAGTATAATTTTAATATATCAGAATTTGCCATTTTATACGAAAAAACTTGATTTAATGTGCATAGGGAGTGGTTAAACAAGGGTCATCACCGGTACCTGTTGCCAAACAAGGGCGTTTCGAACCAAAATGCTGCTCTGCAACTGGTGAAATTATGAGAAGATTATCCACCTCAAAGTCGTTCTGAACGGCTGAACCATCAATGCCAACCCGACATTTGGAGCGGATGTATCATTGTGCGGCAAAATTGCCCGGTATTGTTGAACAGAAAGCGAGTCCTTCTGCAGCAAGACAACGCAAAACAACAGTATACCGCTCGAACGACCCAGAATAAGATCAAGGAACTTGAGGGAATTGAACTGCTCCCTTACCCAGCAGGTAGTCCGGACCTTGTCCCATCGGATTATTGCTTGTTTCGATCGATGGCTCACTTTCTGCGATCACGACACTTCAACAACCACGAGGAAGTGGAACCTGCTTTGCAGAATTTTTTCCCTCGAAGGACTAGAAGTGGTATCCGCGTGGGAAGAAGAACTGGCGAGAAGGTGGCTTCAGACGGTGGAACATGATGGTCTCTACTTTGAATGCTGCGCAGTTTTCATTGTAACTTGACGAAAAAAGCAAGTAAGTAGCCAGGTTATTCCAAAACTGGCATAGATCAATACTGTATATCCTCAGTCGTCTTCCATTCACTTGTGTAATCGACGTTATGCGAGCAGCTACACTTCGCTGGCTAGAGGGGGTTCTATATAATAATTAGCAGTTACTTCATGACTTTTGGCATGTGAATGTATATAAAGCAGATAGAAAAGATAAGGCAGGTTGGCTCTGTACTTTTAATGCAACCCATATTCGGTATCAACACCTGTGCCTATCTGGCACCATATTGAAAGCTTTAGTGCTAAGTATTAGCATGTTATTCCTTCTATAATAAAACACTTTGTATTTGAAATAATGGGGAGGGCGGATAAAATGAGGAGGTGTGCCCCCTAGCTCAGACTGATGGTGCCATCAACCAGATGATAGTTTAGTTACTTACTGGATGCACCACAGATTCAGTTTCGTCAGTTGGAGTGGTGATTTCATGAACAGCGCGCCTCCGAGTGGAGTTTGTTTTTTAAAAAAGTAGGATCTTTTCTGCGTTTCGATTTAACATCAAGTTTGTTGATTGTTTATGAATTTGTTAAACCTGGGCTGCCTCACCTTATTTTACAGTAATTTAGGTCTAATATAGTGATAAGGCCGTATTACACGTAGCAACTTGTTCATGAACTTGATGTTAACTTGTTGACGAGCAAGTTAAGAGAAATTTGATCGCTGTGACTCAGTGGTAGAGCGTTGGCGTAGTATTCGGAAGGTCCTGGGTGTTCGATCTCAGCGGCCGACCATTCTGACTGAGGTTTTTCCAGAGTTTTGCCTCAGTCATACCAGGCAAATGCCGGGATGACACCTCCAACATAGACCCTGGCCGACACCTTCCCGAATCCTCTCCCCTCCCTTATCTTGGACTGAACTTTAGATGCCTAAAGGCATAAATGAAATTCAAAGTTTCTTACTATTCGCACTATGTTCAAGAAAAGTTACATCTCCCCGTTTGTCAAACTTTTCCCCTATTCTTTATTGTCACATATGCAGAGATTCCATTTGAACCACATGATACTTCACATTAAACATCCTTATTTACCTCTGGAAGTACTTATTCCTTAGTGCTCTACTGCTATAACTACACTACTTACGACACAAATACAAATCCAATAATCTCCAATATTGTAAAATGACGTGAATTGTGCAACGTAGTATGCGTAAAGATACGTGCTATTCATTTGTAAACAAATAGTGGAAAACGGAGGAAGACGACAACAGCAACCGGATACAGTCGACGATGCAGACAACGTCCAGAAGTGAAGATTCAGCGTACCTGGGACACAAGGCTCTGGTATAAAAGGCGTCGGGCCTCTACAGGAGGCACTATTTTACCACTGGAATAGTCAACATTCCTCCTCCTCTGGCCTTACCTTGCTGGTACCTGCTACGAGGTAGGCAATCCTAACTTATACCGCCTTATCAACTACGAGATAGTCAAAATCCCCAAGTCCAGATCTGCCCCGGGATAGGAATTACGAAACGCCACTATAGCTCCAACCTGCTACAGGGCTGAGAGCTTCTTTTGTCTGCCAGGTAACACTCCGTTGCCTGGGCCAACGTCAACTACAATCCAGGAAACTTTTATACAGAAAGTAATGGAGATACTTTGTACCTCAGATTTAACTCTCCATAGTTTTGTACGGGAGACTCTTTTATCAACTTATTGACTTTGTATTTTTTAAAAAAGGTGAAGGAAAAATCCAAACGTCGATCCCTTATTGCTCTACTTGCTCTACCTACCAAATAACAAACTATTAAGTGACGGCGCCAGACTCAGATGACCTAGCGTTACGGAGGCAATTAAGGTGCATCCCGCTAGGGAACATTACGATATTCATACTACACTAGCTCTGCACCCAATATAGAAAAGTTAGCTAAGCATCAATATTTTCATATGCATCTCATATTGTTGAGCCAGAGCTCCCTTGTAAAGAAACTTTCTAAACTAATAATACCCAGCTTCTTAGAATCACATCTTTAAATTTACTTTTGTAGCTTCTTGGTTTATTTATCACTCACAACATTGTGTAATTTGTAATGCAGTTATAAATAATTTGAATACAATAACAAATATTATTTCTAAGTATTGAACTAAATGTGTACTCACTATTCTCTAACAGAAAAACAAGAATTGAAAAGTAACTTGACATGGGCTAACATGGACTCACAAATTTCACGATTACAGCTTGACTTTTTTTCCTTAACAGAACAATGTAGTGAAGCATTATGAACATAAGTAATTATTTGAATTTATATTTGTTACTCTTTCTTGATCAAAGTTTTAAATCTGTGAACAAATTAATTTTAAAGATATTTTAAGCAGAAAACATTTGGATGAAATTAACAACGAAAGATTGGAATCACTCTTCTGGAATTATTATTTTGCATATCTTTTGGAAGTTTGTTTGGAAAATGTATGTATTTTATCGTCAACGATAGATATTAAGTGCCTATAGTATAATTATGAAATATACTGAACAAATATCCCTCAAGTTATATATGAATAGCAAATATGGATATGTCATCTTTCTGTATTAATCGTTGCTTTGTCAAACAAATTTCAA
>JAGDQP010016497.1:18430-40457 GCA_022664845.1 Lepisma saccharinum
TGTGATTTGTGTTCCGTATGGAGGTCAGTTCATAATCCAAAAGGGATCTTGAGCTAGGTGAACCAACGTTGCTTTTCCATTACCCTCCATCGGGTGGAACTTGTGTTGGTGACAGGATCTACAATTTAAAGTAGACTCCTAATCAATCGTCCAATTTGTCTCCATCGGGAATGAAACTCATGATTCCGTGGTTACAGAATGACGAGAGAAACAAATTCACCACAAGAACTACAAACATATGAAGGAATGAACAGGAAATTAATTAGTTAAATTAACTGCGTCTGTCTTGTATTTTACAAACGGTAAACTCTACTATTTACATAAACTGACTGACGACTTGTAAATAATAGTTTCTTCTTCCTTAAGGTGAAATGAATCAAATCATAGAAATGCAGTAGCTGGCAGCATCATGAAGGAGTAATGGGAAACTGAAAAAATGGGAGGATGAACGAAGGAAAAGAACTATTTGTAAACCGAGATAGAAATGAACAAAGGATGTCTGGTTTTCAGATAAGTTAATTTCATCTTGCAGAAGGCTCACAGACCGCTTTATCACATTCCTGAGGTTTTTGTGTCAAACTACACTTCATTAAGTTAATTGGATAAAGTTCGGTGGATGTCTTAAACGCATTACCCAAACTCCGCAAATTCTATGTGCTAATTTGCTTTTAAGGGAAACCAACGGGGATTGAGGGAAGGGCGGGGGGAGGAGATAGATACAAAGCCAGGACAGAAAAGTTTCCCATTCATCAAATTTTCTCCTTGTTTTCTCAAACTTTTACCACGAGATGTCATTTGAGTCGGGGGAATAGCCTCGCTTTGAGTGTCGATATTTTTGCTAGAAATGTTAGTGTTTTTCCTTCTCTCTGGCCCGCTAGCTAGCTCATTTTTTCCTTTCCTTTTTATCCTTTCTTCCAAGGACGAAGAGAAGTACGAGGAACTATTAGACTAGCTGCTTCTCGAGGTAATGAAAGTGTTTGCATAAGGCCATGAAACCGTGGCGGGAAAACTCTCGCAAACTGTCCACGAACGTGAAACGATTTAATGCGTCAGTGAGCGCCAGAGTTGAAGCAAAGTCTCTTGAGTTAAAATCTGTAACGACTGCAGTTTAGACGGATTTTTTAAACATCTTTTCCTCCCCTCTTCGCTTTCGTTTTTATTTTCTCTCTCATTCTTTCTACACAAGTGCTTCGGGTTTGACTCACTCTCATCCAATTTTCAACAACTCGGAAAGTGTGTTACTTTAATGAAACACACCACTTGCACATCTCCTGTGTGAGTAAAAAGTACGTACGTGTAGTTTGCAGAGGAAAGGTCTGTAAACGTTTCCATTCTTGTTGCTATGTGGTTCGTGAAAGTGATTTCTTACGAGCATGACCTTCTGCAATAGAGTAAAAGGTTCTGAATTTTTTAAAGTAAACTTCTTTCCGTAAAGTGAAACTCCAGTTCTTATCTAAGTTATCAAACAAAATGGGAATAGCAGAAGGTAATTCATTTGAAGTGATCTCTAATATTTGAACCCCTACCCTAATCCAACTGGTTAAAAGCGGCTGATTTTCATCTTTGGCGGAATGATATACTTTAGCTGAATTTCCTTTTTCCCAAACCTACTTAGATTATGTCATCATCAGTGCAAAAGGTGTTATCACTAGAGTGTTATCAAAATACCTTTCCCGTATTGGAAAAGTTTCAGCAACTATTAAACTTAATAAGTGGCATTTTTTCGCCAAGTAAGTAGGATATTTCGACTATACGCTTTCAGCAGAAGAGTATAAGCCATTAATAAAACTTCAGGAGGCTATACGGAAGTGCCATATACCCAGTAATATTTCTCATCTTAAATTCATTTTGGAAATGGTGTTGTTTTGCCGAACTACAATGGAAAGCTACCTGAGTTACATACGCTGCAGAAATAAAATAAAATAAATGAATATGAAATGGTGCTGGACGCTAAAACATCAGGCATGATTCGAAAATGTTAACAACTAATAGCTGACAGTAGCAAAATCATACTGGTATTTTCGATCCGCGAGAAGTAACGCTAGCCTACATGGCATGGAAGTGCAGCTGTACAATCAAAGAATAAACGGGAGATCGAAAACTGTAGCATATGGTTTGACTACTGATATCAACTGTGCAATAGTAAAGTCATTTCGAAAAAGAGGCTGTAGCTCTTTTATGCGGAGTGAAAGTTTTTCACAAATATTTATATGGAAAGTATTGCTCGATGTTCACAGGCTGCATGCACGTAAAACTGATATTCGGATACAAAGACTTAACGTTCTGTGTACACTCATGATTGTTAGTAGATATGTATGGGCGGTTTTCCTATCGGAGTATTACTGTATAGTGTATTCGAAGCATGTCCAGGAAGCCGACTATCTATCAAGACTACCAGACCAAGAGAAAATGGGCGAGCACCTGCAAACAGAACTGAATATAAACATAGGATCATCTACGATAAAGGAAATACTAGGCCATATTGTTCCTTTGCGAGTTGACCATATGAATCGAAATTATGTTTAGAACCGAAAGTGTCACTGTATTTGTCACAGGATCATGAGCCAAAATAGTCACTGGAACTTTTGCTGGAACTGGAACTGAACCCTTGTTATATGAATTCTTGACTCTCGTTGTCTTCTAAGTACTATCATTGCACATTCACTACATTTTTTTTTCATGTATTACAGTAAGCCTATGATATGAACACATTCCTAAGTGGACTTGCATTGAGCCGAAATCAATCTTTTTCTTTACCCTGCCCCCAAGGGCATGATCGATCGCTATTCAAACCTTGTCCAACACGATTACTCTCACGATACAAATTTGATTAACGTCGATACAGAAACCTCTGAGAAGTACCAAAAAAAGTCAGACATGACCACATATAATCTAAATATGTAGAGGTTCTCAATAAATCTGTAACCATGAAAACATTAACTGACGTAAACTTTTAATATTTTCATCTTATTTATTTACTTCTTGCGTCTCGATTCGGTTTCCTTTTTATGTAGCTTTCTGTTATAGGTTGATATAGCGTCTTACTTTATTAGATGGCGTGGCCTGTCAGCGATGAACTCTGATTAGCTGAAATTTGTTTAGTTTCAGAAAGTAAACGATCTCTGGGACGTGATTGGCAGAAGATATAGAAAGGATCTCTGGGCCGTCTGGGGTTATTATCAATTCATAGCTCTGATTAGAATTTTAGAGTGGTCGTCTGAGGAAGATGTTAATAGAACATCGAAACTGTTACCTTTAGTATTTGTTTTTATAATAAAATCGAGTATATAAGCCTTGTCAGCCTTTTTTATTTAACTCAAAAATAAATAGATATAACAGCGCCAGTTGTCCGCACCGTGCAAAGCAAATGGATTGGATTTGCACCAGTGCTATCATATGCATTTGTAGTGTTTTACTGTTCTCATACCGCGGAGTACAAGAGAAAGCACTCGTACTTTTGCTCTTTAAGAACGAAATTCTTTGATATGATTATGATGAAATAAAGGACTTATTGTGCTTTAAAACTAAATATAACAATGTTTAAGATAAGAGACTGGTTCAAGTATCAAAGTAAGTGAATTTAATCAGTTATTACATTTCAGGTGTCAGTAACCACTGTAGTATAGCTGATATGAAGAAAGATATATATATCCAGCCGTTAGATCTGACTTAACGATATAACCGTTGAGTGCTTTACTAAACTGGTTGCTTTTGAATACCTTTCCCTGCTACTTGAGGGATTCTTACAAGAGACCGTTTCTTTTGCAGGACTGGATCTGTTGATTTTGTAATCTCTCCTCCTGACAAAAACCGTCTCTTTAGCAGGGATGGATTCTGTGGCCCGGTAATCCCTCCTCCTGACAAAGACCGTCTATTTAGCAGGGATGGATTCTGTGGCTCGCTAATCCCTCCTCCTGCACAGGCGAACGTCTCTGTACGAGGTATGGAACCTGTGCCCCGCAAACCTTATCTAACCTCTCGAGAGATCACGCTCTGAAGATACTGTTTCTCCTTAGAGAAATATCCTTTGCGGCGCTGTGGTCTCTTAAGCCTAGTTTCCTCCCTACACCAAAAATCCCAGTGTCCAAGCTTCCCTACTGCGTTATTGAGGCTAACACCAAAGAAGAACTTTCAAGCAAGGTGTTACATTAATATTATGAGACTTAGCTAGTGACATCTTGGGAGTTCCGAGTGAAGTGATGTTTTTCGAATTAATTGCACGGGGAACATGTCCAAGAGAGGAAGATAAAGAAAGCGAACTTCGTTTCATTTGGAGGAAGAAATCACAGAATGTACAGAAGAAGCAGTGGTATGCTGCAGCAACCCAACACGAGATGACATGAGGGTCCAGTGTCGTTCCTACGAGCCGTGGTTTCACCGAAGTTGTACGGAAATGACCCTGGAGGAGTGGGATTGCCAAGACGCTCTTCAAGAATCAGCTCCAGACCATCTGTGTTGACAATGCCAGGGATGTATTGGAAGAGACTTGTCGAAGATAAGAAGCAGAAAGAACTGCAAGCTAACCAAATGGTTCCTGTTAATCATGTTTCAGCGAATAGAATAGTCTGCTAAAAGAGAAGTCACGTCCAGTCTAGCAGAGATGTTACAACGGATGGAATCATCCAATAAAGAAATTTTGTAGAGAGTGAAATCCCTTAATCAGAAAGCCAAGACGGTTCAAGTAGAAACTTCACGAGTGTTAGAGTCTATTAAGAAAATGGATACTTTAATGATGATATGGTATCGGATCACAGAACTTTTCGAGGGGAAGCTTTGACACCTAACGATCTCGTCCTACAGGAAGTCAAAGTATCTCGGGCAGATATGTCATCAGAGATAGAACTTGTAAAGAAGAAAGTCTCACTAATGGGAGAATATATTAGAAGACATGCAGAGCGAACCAAAGTTCGAGTGGATTGCGTCAGGAACCGGTGTTCGAAAACTCCTAAGAGTGTTAATGTTAATGAATTAACCCAGAAGATATCTGATGTTTGTGGTGAGCCTGTAAACGGTTCAGAAGACCTGAAGACCAAATGTCAACTGATGAAGAGCAAATACGACGCCTCAGATATTCAAGTGGACAAATGTCAAACACCATGTAGTTCATCGCCTAATTTTGGAAGAAATCCAAGTCCGCTGAAACCCCATGAAGTATTGCACGGGCGAAGACACGGGTCGAACATGAAACGTTCCAGGTGTTCATCATTGTCTAGTGATGACAGTGGATATTCCAAGGGAAGTGTCCATGAAGATGAGATGAAGACATGTAACCGTTCCCGTAGGAAAGGACATCAGTCGGATTCACTTCGTGATATTGTTATTAAAGAAGTAAGGCAAGATGGTAACAGAAGCAGTAGTCAGTCACAAACTAAAGCTCCCTGGAAAAAGCGACGTCGAAAATACTGAAATGATCAGAGGACAAACAAAGGGAGTGAAGATCAAGTGGCTAGTCGGAAGTGGAAAATGAACGAAATAACAGTTGTTGGGGATGCTGTGAATGAAGAAGAAACAGCTACTGAAGAAACAGCTACTTATAGGATAGCGGACAGTAATCGGGAAACTACTTAAACACAAAGAGTCTGGGGGTACTGGAAAAGAAGGCGATGAAAATGGAAGGATAAGAGGACACCGTCTCAGCCTAGTAACCAAGCGAATCAAGAAGTTGATAGTACAAGTGACAACCAAAGTGGAAATGGGAATCACCGTGTTTCCAGTCAAGGAGAAAATAGTCTATCATCTGATTTCATGCCAAAAAATGTTGATAGTTCCTGCCTCAGGGGTCGGAGGAAGGAACGATTCCAAAAGCCTTATGGCCTACTTTGTGAAGAACGTTGAAGAAATCTTGTTCGATGGACGGTGATTCGTACCCGTGTATGGAGTCCGAAAAGCCGACAGATATCGTCTTGTAGTCACAATGTGTGTATAGTGAGCTTTTGCCATGTTGAGTTCTTAAAGTGGGATTATCAGGAGCATAGTCAGGAAGTCATGTTGACCGAGCCTGTCACTGCCAGCGGTAATGGTATATCTAGCGTCATGGGAGTTGGAATGCTAGATGTTGCAGATATAACGTTGTTCGACGGTGGCGCTTACGTCTCCAGATGCTATTATCTGTTTTGGCAGAAGATTACCTCTATTGTTTTCATCCGAGAGTGAGACCTGTTGTGATCGTAGTTCGCGTGGAATGCTCTGGACCCTAATTGTGTATGAAAAAATCCAAGAGTGAGGTTGTGGAGCTGTTAAATCCTGTCACCGATCAAATTCAAGGTCACCAGTCGGAGGAGAAATGTAAGATTTGGAATCTATTCAAGGAGCTCAAGGCGTTGTGGATAAAGATGGCATCTAAGAAGATTAGCGAAACTCTCTGGAAGGATATACTTGATAGACTGGAAAAACGTAAAGAAAATGACTAAGTGAAAAGTAAATTTATATTTATCATTGAATATTAAGAGAGTGTGTCAACAAATAGTATGTGAATAGTTTGTAGATTTTATTTTTTATGTTTCAAATAATTATGTGAAAGCCCATTAGGGAATAGAACAAATGGAAAATACTTGTGAAGACCCTGAGAAGAATGGAGTGAAACAGAGACTACAAGTTTCATTTGCAATTGGAAAGCGTTTATTTTCAAAGATGTGGTGAGTGCTTTTGGAAATTTCAGAGTTTTTCTTTTGTTGGCTTTCCATATAATATTCTTTGTGCTTCCGATATTACGAAATTTTGCCTTGGTATACATGTTGTGTGTCCAAAGTCGGAGTCACGTTCGGGCTTCATATATAAAATTGAGAGTTGTCCGCACCTTGCAATGTAAATAGATTGGATTTGCACCGGTGCTATCATATGCATTTGTAGTGTTTTACTGTTCTCATGCCACGAAGTACAAGAGAAAGTGCTCGTACTTCTGCTCTTTAAGAACGAAATTCTTTGATATGATTATGATGAAATAAAGGACTTATTGTGTTTTAAAACTAAATATAATAATGTTTAAGAGAAGAGACTGTTGGAAGTATCGAAGTAAGTGAATTTAATAAGTTTTTATATTTCACATGTCAGTAACCATTGTAGTATATCTGATATGAAGTAATGCCCCGACGGGACATGTATCCAACAGTTAGATCTTACTTAACAATATAATCGTTGAGTGCTTTACTTAACTAGTTGCTTTTGATTTATAATACCTTCCGTGCCACTGGAGGGATTCTTACAAGAGACCGTTTCTCTTGCGGGAATAAATCTCGTGATTTTGTAATCTCTACTCCTGACAAAGAGGAACATATTTTCATAATTATTGTGTATATACCAAAATATAAATTATGTTTAGAATAGTTCTATATTGTTTCGTTGATTTATGGAAAATCATTGGACAATCGTACATTAACTATGCACACAAAATTGTCAATTTTGGCCCAGCGCGTTGGCTGGTTACATGTCCCTCTATGCGTAGGAGACACGAACGGGGAAAGAATTCAATGACACCCCACACCATAATACTCGGTGCCGAACCAACGTGGCGATGCAAAATGCAGGCATCGCCCAGTCTAGTGCCACGGTATGGCCAAATATGGATGTGGCATCACGATGCTGCAGACAGAAGCTGGATTCGTCTCAAAAGATGTATTATTCGGCTCTTCATGTGCGACACCATTGTAGTCGCTCATACCTATGCTGTGCAGTCAGCGAAAGCCGTAGAAATGTGCGCCGTGCAAATGTGCCCCGCTCTACCAGACGACGTAGAACTGTTCATGGGTACACTGGGCGCTATGCAACATCCGCCAGTGCGTGTGCCAGCGTTCGAGATGTGACTCCTCGATCTGCCAGCGATCTGTCCTCGCGACCCGTGGTGTGACGCGGTAGTTAGGATCCGGTATATCGTTGCGCAGTGCCTTCGTGGAGGCATCGAGTTCATATACAATACAGTGGACGCAGTCCGTCTAATACGGGCACGAATGTCGGGGAAGGATAAACCGCACTCGCGATATGCCACAATTCTTCCCCAATCAACCTGCTGGCAGAGCTTCCGCATTCAACGACAAGGCATCTTTCGAACATATACACACGCCAATAGTCGTCTACCACTGATGGCATTCCTTAATGCGTCTGATGCATCACGGAGCTGTTGTGCTAATCAGTTGTTTATCTTTCCATCGTTTACATATTCTGCAAATTTTGCATTAATCTAATGTCTCCTTCTTGGTGTTGCATTTTTAATGGCGAGCAATGTAATATTTTACATTATACCACAAAAGCAAAGCATTATGATTTGTGATTATACTCACCGTGTTGTTTTCCTTGTCTGATCTTTATCATATCGTCGACGAAACAGTACGAAAGCTCAGAATATTAGCGTTTTAGTAAACATTGTAAATGTAACTACTGATTCCGTAGCAATGTTACCATAGAGGTTCTTAACAATGTTTTAATGTAACGAATACTATTATAAACAAAACATCGTATTATTGCAGCGGAATTTTATTTTTTGCACATATGTGTATTTGGAGGAGGGGTGGGGAGGTGTAGGTCGGTTGTAAACATACGATTCGAGAGTACCATATTTGTAATTTATGATAATATGGAAATGAGCCTTCTTGGCGCTCTACATACTTTGTCTGAGAATAAGGAACTTGTATAACTTGAGTTACAAATCAATTTGAATCTACATTTATAGTTAGCTACGTATCTATAACGTCACCGTTCTGAGGGATGATAGTGTTCGCGCTTGTAAACATGTGTGTGTGAACAATGGGATATGCAACACGTTGACACTTCTCATATATGCAGGTATTCCTTCATGACTTTGGCTAAAGAACCCACATTAACCTTGACCATATAAACTATTATTTCCATGTTATGCAGCGATATTCTAAAATGACGACATCAGTTTAGTTGACGGTGCACTCATCGTTGACTGATTGGTAGCGGCCAGTAGTAGTGGCCGTTCCTACTGATGTCCGACCGCACGTGAATCGCAAATGTCATTGCTTTAAAGAACTATGAAATGAGACTTTTATGGTCCATATACCACCATGTCCTCCGAAATCAGTTATGGTGTTTTGTCTTTCACAGACAGGAATCTGATCTTTGTGCTACATTGGCTCTATTCTTACACCTTATTGCACATTCTTTCTTACCAAGAAATAATTATCAGTATGGACTTACTAATTGCAGCGAGTCCCATGTAGGGATACATGTTTCTACATGTGCATTTTCATCTATTTACGACTACTTAAAGTAGGCCAGGACCAATTCTTATTGAATATACCTCGTAATATAAAATTATTTTAGTAATACAGCATTTTAACCTTTTTTGCAGTTGCTTTGTAGCTTAAGCATTCTTAGCCATTTGTATTTGAAATAAAGCTATTAACTTCTTTACGGTTTCTTTAAAAAATCATTCACGCTACGAATTAACCGAAGTAACGGAGGAACGAGATACAATCACCTCAAGAGACCGTTTGAGATAATGAAATTCTTTTTTAAGCTTCTGGACTTATGCGAAGGTTTCTCTCGTATTCAGTTGCCTTCACCATTGGTTTCTTTTCTTGTTCTGGCGGTCTTCCAGATCAAGTCGAGAGTTGCATAGTAAATATCCGGAAAAGAGAGCGGTAGTTGGGGGATAGGAGAGACCCTCTTCAAAGGAAGTAAAGACGCTGATCGAAGTGTCCATGATTCACATAAGTTTTTCAATGACGGAAATGATTTTTACTGCGCTTTCGTTGGCTCTATCCCAATGCTGAAGCACTATCTTTTTTTCCTATTGGTATTGGATCGATAAAAGAAACAGTAGAATGATTGGTTAAAGGTGGGAAGGAAAGTGTAATATTGAAGACGGTTTAAAATGGAGTATATTACATTACCGTACATTGCGGTGTACGTTTGAAATTCGTTCTTTTGCGGGTATATTTTAGGTATAATTCTACTTTGAAATAAGATTTGGAGATTTCTCTTTCCTTCAAGTCGATATTCAGTATAGATTGAATGAAGAAGGGGCATTTTTGCAACTTTGGGCTTTTAGAATAGCTTCCAGTTGCAGACCGTCAGGTCATAACGTTTACTCTGTCCCTCGGAAAAGCAATTGGGAAAAGTACCGGCCCCGACCTTATATCAACATGCAATCCCGGAACTTTTCTACCGACAATAAGGAACTAGGAGAAAACTTTGGTCAGAATGTTTGAGCCCGTACCTCACCAATTATGATATGAGCACATTTCTGCTGGGCCTAAGCAAAAAGTTGCTTAATGTCTTTCCACGTTCAAATTTATTAAAAGGAACAATTTTAATAATATAAATAACTACATAAACCACAATACGTTATTTTATTCAATATATCGTTTGAATCTTCAAGTATTCTCTAGTTGATTGATTGCACAGAACAATGTATATCGTCATAGTCTATTTGTTTTATATTTTCTCTGTTCTTGTATCGTACCTTTCTTGTTCTTTTCTGTTTCATTAACCTCTCTTCTCCATTTTGGGTTTAGGTTTCCTCAGTCTTTTTAGTTTACGTGAATAGGGTTGATCCAAACATGCACTTTTTCTAATATACGTAAAGAATATATCTATCAGTTAGTATAGTGACATCACTGACACTTTAAATTTTAGTAAAATAATCATTATATGGGAACAGAAGGATGAGTAATGTATGTTTTGTAGTAGGTGTCCGTAAATTCTGATGGAAAAGGTTCTTCAGAACTATAACGCCTCATTATTATTTACTCCATCATGTGAAACATATACTTCCGAAATATTCAACCTAGCATGCAATTGTATCAGCTAGAAGTAACATGTTCGTTTCCATTACTCTTTTATTATCATGAAAACTGTCTACACGTAACATTTCTAAAGGGATACGCTTATAAAAATACTTGTAAATAAATAGAAGTAAGACATTTCTGTAGTATATCAATGCGTTCATCAGACTTTTCTTTAATTTGTTCACAGTTGGGATGGTCAGCGCTCTCATATCTCCTGGAGAACCTTTCACTTCTTTCTTTTAACTGTCCAGGTCATGTCTTTGCTCCTTTCACTGTCTATCTGTTTTCACTTCCCACTGCATCCTTTCCTTCCATTATTCTCATTAGCTCTATTGCTATGACCTTCACCGTTAACTCGTTCTCCGCCTATTATCTACTTCTTCCTGTCTTCCCTTACTCTTTCCAGGATTCCTTCCCATTTCTTATTCATGTTCAGTCCTTCGTTCCAATTTATAAATAGATTCTCTATTTCCTTTACTTTTTTCTCTATTCTCCTGTTTCTTACCAATATTTTACTTTCTGATTCTTTGATTCCTTTTTCTTCCTAATCAATTTCGTGTTTCTTCTCTTGACAATGTTTATACACAGCATTTCTTTTCCTTTTTAAATGCACATCATTCTTAAGTTGTTTCAGTCCTTTTTAAGGCTATCCCACATATGTAAGAACTATAAAAACATGATATTTGCGGTGTAAGTTTACGTAAAAATACGGAAGTTGTAATAAAATAACATTTAAAAAGACTGAACTTCAACATCTGGAAGTGATCTCTAGGGCAACAGGACGTTTGTGTTTAATCGACTATTAATGCAAGAATGTATTTGTTTATTCTCTCTTTCATATTGAATTAATATCTTGATGAAAGTTTTTTCTCACTTAACCAGTGTTGTAAAATATAGTGTACAACAAAAGGAAAACGAGAAGGTAAAAATAGAGAAAAATATAGTTTAGAGATCAAAAAGAGTATAATATACAATATTTATATTATTTGCACATTGCCATTCATATTCATTTACGCAAATACATTTACGAAAATACAAATTAATAATATGACTAAGAATCACAGAAGTGTAAGTAAAGTCCGTCGAAAAATTGGTAAATATTGAAGGAAATTTAATATTTCATGTGATTTAATTGACATATCTCAACATTTTCATTGTTCATCCTATGAACGAACTAATATTCTTACAACATGCGTCATTACTGTTCAAAATTGTGTATTTGAAAATATATTTTGTTTTACAAGTTCATTATCTAAATTCTAAGAGTTCAACATATTCCGAGAAGAATTTGAGAATGTTCTAAATGAGTGAGATGAAACACGTCTCACATAACAATTCTGATTTTACTCAAAAGTGAATAAAGCTTACTTTGACAAGTGAGACAACTTATGCAAGCTTAGTGAAATAAGTCAAAAGGTTTAAATAAGGTTGAATTAGTCAGTCTAGTTTCCAAGAATCACGGTTCAGATAGCCATAACATAACAAGAAAGAAAATAATAATACACTTCTTGAAACAAACCTTTGCCCTGGGTGGGAATCGATCAGAGAACACACGGTACACTAATCCGACAGTGTATTCAACAGACTACAGAATTACATGATATAGCTGGCTTTCCAAACGTTATTTATACTTAGTTCATCACATCGCAAAAGACGTTTGTAGTAAAACGGTGGGAGTTGGCGAAGATTAGCCTACAGCGAAACAATCCTCGCCTACGGTGACAGCGACAGTGCAGCAAAACAAAATTCAAATAAATTTCAAGTTTCACAAGCTTCCTCGCATAAATGTTCGTTCCTACAAGCTGGAATGAAGTTAGTTATAACAACCAAGTAACTTACGTTGTTCCAACAAGTTTCTTTCATGCTTGTTTATTACGTTCAACATAATATCAACATTTCCCAGCTCAAAGCAAGTGACTGACAAGCTTGTTGGTAGTTGGCATGTCATCTGATGCTGGAGGGAAACTAATAAATGAAATGCTTCGACTCTGCATCAAAACGTATAACTCAGAAAGATGGACAAGCGACTTGTTTAAAGAAACAACAACGATTCCATTGGATACGTTGGGGAATGAAAGAAGATATGTATATTACCGAACTATTAGCCTGGTAACGTACTCAGCGAATGTTCTTCCACGGAAATTCAAAATATTATATGGTAGGATAATACTAGAAACTGAATAGGAATATTTTAGATTTTGAAGAGGGGAAAGGAACAAGAACTACTAGTGGTTTGTTAAGAACAACGTAAGCGATACATAAAGAAATGTAAAATAATATACGTAGCATTTGTTGATTTGGAAAAGGTATTTGATCAAGTCAGCTGGGAAATCCTAATGCAAGTATTAAAGAAGTCAGGTGTGCAATGGAAAGGTCGAAGACGTACAAGGAATTATATCTAAATCAGAGAATAAAACTAAAAGTAGTTGACTTGTACGAATGAACAGCAATAGGTCCATGAATGACATAAGAATGTTGTTTCTGGCCAATTATATCTAGAAGGCAAAGAAAAGATTTATTAGTATATTGCGATAAATCGTATCCCAATATACTATCAAAACAAACTACACTTTTGAACGTATGCCTTAAAATATATTCGACCGAGGGTAACAAGCACAATCATATCAGATTGTGTAACTTTGTATATTCATTTATTAGCATCACTCGTAACGGGTTGTTATCACCGTTCCATGTGTTGTTCTCGATTCAGTCCGCTTTTAAAGGATTATTACTGTCTTGACCGTTTGTTCGTTTATTCTTACTATAAGTCTTCTATCTCTTTTGCGCTAAGGTATAAAAATGCACTATTCTTTTGTTTCTTTGCTGGCGGAATACTCCTTTTGATAAAAAACTACTTTCGGATTATTCTTTCTTGTAAGATTTCTTCCTATTGCTTTATTGCATATTTGGTCATTATTGGGTAATAATAGGAAGATGTGTTGAATTGCGATTGGTGAATCTTCCCACCAGATAAAAGCCTAGTTTCTATTCTTTAGTTATTTTCTTCATTAAAAATGTAATTCTTTTCAAATTTTGCATTTTTGCTTTTGATCATTTTGTTTTTGGTTCAAAATGATAGTTCAAGAAGTTCTTGCAGTTTTGGCTGTCTTTGAGGTTCTGGTAGCCCTGACTATTTTTGGTAGTGGAATTATATTTTTGGTGGATGAAGGGCGTATGCTCCGGTGTAAGGTTAGAATGAAGTCTATTACTACATCAATATGGAGTACCAATCGACACCAAGCAAAATAATAATTTCAAATTAGTGAAGAATAAATTAAATTTTAGTCGATTGGTACAACAGGTAGTAGTTTGACCGTAAGAAATTTTGATGAAGGTGAAAATTGATGTCCACCGTTTCCAGCTTGGTCGAAGGAAATTTTAAGAATTCAGGAATTTACATTGAAGTTGTCTCTTCAAGACGCCATATTTTTCTGAAGTCATCTTTCAAGTTTTCGGTACATATATTTCAAGAGTAGTGGCTTCTTATCGAGATTGAAAATAGACTTTCGTAGACAAAATTCTATAAATTATTTCACAATGTATTTAACCGTTTGATTTTGTTGTGACAAAGATGTGCATGTCCAGTAATTTTATAGTGCAAAGTATAAATTTTACAAAGATAAGCTAAGCGGAAGCGCGGTGGACATGGAGCTTTTTTCACCCTCTTAACATCCTACGCTGTGAGGCTGCCAAATCTGATGAACTGTCTTTCCTCCTAATAAATTTATTTATTTTTTTATTATAAATTTTATGTTGAGATTTTAAGTTATGGAGAAAATGCACTTTAGGGACTCTATTCTTATAATTTATTTTACGTTGAAGTTATCTATATTTTCCATGACCGGGGTTAGATTGATTTTTACTACTCCTAGTCTATTTACGTTTCCGTCTTGTTTAGCTCACGACACACGTTTCCTTTACGTTCAACAACTTTGTGTCAGGCTTTATACCTGATAGCCTATAGAGTGATTTGGAATATTGGGGTCAAGTAAATTTATTAAAAATTCGAGAGATATGCATGTATAGATATTCGAACTTTCGATTTATATTGTTCAAACAAACTTTTTTGTTATAAAATATTGATTTTATTATACAGAATTTCGAGTAGATGTTTAAGTACACTGAAGTGTTCATACTGGAACTGATCCCAGAATGAAAATCTAAATTCTTGAAAATTAATAATCTGTTGCTATGTAATATTTTGTATAGAAATGAATTATTGACGAAAAGAATACCAAATTTCTGTGGTCTGTGTTTACCGGCAGAATTCTACAACACTGAACTTTTTCTTTATTCAAGAGACTTTTGAATACTTGTAACAACTTTTCATCTAGTTCAACAATTTGCGTCGGATTATTTCACTTTGTAAAAATTAAACGTATAATTTGTGTTGTTACCGTGAGTTTGAATTCTAAGCGTTTTGAACGGAACGTAATGTAAAACTGTAATGAACTTATCCAAAATGCATATTTTAACTCCATTTTTAAGGACTTTAATACTTCAACGTTGTGATTAATAAACTTTTTTTTTCAAAATATCGAACATCAGAACAATGTATTTTCATCAGAGTAATGTGTAGGATTTACTATTGAATACATAATTACTCTGTGTAATAGTAATTTTCAGACTTTTTTTATGCAATAACTAGTAAACAAGAAGGGTTTTCTGTTTAATTAACCTCAGTAGTACAGTTGAAGTAGAAAGTTAATATGCAATATATATATATATATATATATATAGCAAAGAGCTTATGCTAACCTCATGGTTTTAGTGCTTCAGGTTCTGTTGATCAATTATTTTATACATTCTTCAGAATGTTAAATATAGTACACGTGAGGATAACCTTTTTTTATTCGTACTGTACAAGTTCTTTATGCGATATCGGACTTCGATGGTTTTCCTTAAAGATTTTTTCCCCGCGAACGTGATGTTTCTGCGACATGTAACTTGTGTTAGTTACTATGGAGTACCTTGGGGTAAGTTTCCGTTCATGGCCTCCATCTCTGGCCGTAGTGGGCTTATAATGCTGCTCAAAATTTCTAGTTGTGTTTTTTTTTCGGAACGTATATCTATTGCATTTTTCCTCACTGAGTTGGAAGTGGGATGTTTCCACCCTTTTAGTTGAGAACTTTGGATTTCCTGTTAGCACCGAGGTTATTGTCTCTGAGTTTCATGTAGAAGTTTAGTTCTGAAGGAATTTCTCTTTCATTTTCTTTCCTTTCCATATCGCATGTTTATTTCCTGCTGGTTTATTAGCGTTTTCCTGGATTTAAGTTAGGCACCTCTTTTCACCCTCGAGTACGGGAGGTATCTCTGTAGCACGGTCAAGTTAGATGTGAGCAGTGTCCATGTCCAGGGCTGGTGAACCTGTTCTTAGCTTTAAGACCTCTTGTTGTTGAGGCAGCTATCCAGGTTCCAGTTCATGTGTCATGTTTCAGTACTCCCCTTGTTTATATTTTCCCTCTTTGGGAGAAACCTCTCTTTCCTACGTCTTCTTCTTTGGGTGGTTACCCCGCGCCAGGATTGTGTTTCTGGCTTGATCAGTGTCGAGTTTCACATATTGTGTACTAGCTGTTGGAACGACGTTCCTTTTTCCTATGTCTGTGTACACTTGAGATGAGAGAGGGTGTTTCACACTGTTCATAATCAGAATCACTCTAAAACTAAGATTCCATTCCAAAGATGCAATAACATTTGACATCAGGTTTGCAAACTTACTTATTATGAGTCCTTTCCTTCAAATACTCCATATTCCACTATTTGAATGTAGCTCATCTAAACACTATAAGTATCATCCAATGTTTGCTTTCTTAATAAATACCATTTCGAACTTGGATACATACTTATTCTCAAATAGGATGTACGGTGTTGATATTCTCTAGACAATCACTAACAATCAATGTATATGTATACAGGTCTTTATTGCTGCAAACGAGTGGAATAGTTTATAGCTATGTTCCGTGTTTTGACATTCTTGAACTTGATGATCTTAAAATTGGTGCACTATAATAGAGTGATAACATTTCCTAGTTTTCTTTTTTACTTTTTTCTTCTCCGTAAAACATTGGGCCTATGTGGATGATGTATAACAGTTTTGTTTGTAAAGTTCAGGTGCAGTCATAGTCCTGTAGGTCTATTTGGATTGGAAATAGGGTCCAGAAGAAGAGATGTTGGGGGAGAGGGCATAGTGAAGAAGGAGTGAAGGAGGTGAAAGTGAAAAGGGGAGAGATGAGGAGAATTAAATTGGTTTGTGAATTTTCCTGAAGAAGCTGTAGATTAGATAAGCTGATGTAATAGTCGGAAGAGATAATAGAGATTGCAGAGAGAGAGGTTTAATAGTTATGGTTCTGTACAAAGCATTAATTAACATGGCTCTTTGGGGGGAGGGAATTTGGGACACTCTGTTAAAAGATGTAGGAAAGTCTGAAATTGATGTCCACACTCGCATCTAGCTTCCAATTTGATCTTGATTCTCGAGAAATGATCGTTTAAGAGAGTGTGGTTGGAGCGGCCTCTTAAAATGGTTTGAATAACTTGTCTTGGTACATGCATGTTGTGAAACCAAGGTTTTGTTGGATTTTGATCGTAATAGTGTCGAAAGGTAGTAGTACCTGTTTGGATTTCTTCCATAAGGTGATTAGTCCATTGATCTTTATTTTTTTTCCTACAGCGCGGTAAGATACGTATACAGGTAAACCATTCCGCCCTGATTGGCTGAATGGTGTATGACGAAAACTGGAAGTGTAGCAAAGAGTTTCTCTTTGGAGAAATCAGTGTTATACTAAGATTGGAAATCGCCAGGTAGCTAGCGACAACTGCAACCAATCAGGACACGTCATACTATTACAGTGCCTCTTGCGACAGGGGAAATTAGCAGTCACGCAGAGGGGTCCATTCCCAACAAGCGAACAAAATTAATTTCCATTACGTTGATGACGTCAGATAAAAGATTTTGAGGGAATCTTTAAACCTAGGGTAAGTTGTTCGCTTACTTCTGCAAGTATGTCCTACATTTTTCTTTAAAACATGAGTAAGAGCAATACGACTTGTGCTGTGCTTTGCTTGCACTTAGAGTGAGTAGCCAATTGAAGCACGTGTTTTATTACGTAATACGTAACGCACAATAAAACATGTGTTTCAATTGGCTATTCATCCAAATCGCAAGCAACGCAAGCGTGTTTAAAAATGAGCCGTAAAATATTTTAGACTTCACTAGGCCATGATAGATGGTAACGTTTGAAGTTTGGCTCTCATATAACTGTGAAATTAAAAATATTGATCGCATTCTACTAACAATTTAGAACCAAACCTGTCACGCTACTCTCCAGGCAACGACTGATTGACTGCTTGTGCATTTAATGTCGAAGCGAAATATTGAATATCGATTTTGTTGGTGTTGGCCTAACTTTGGAGTTGGCTGAAAAAAAGTACCAAATTGAAACAAAGTGGGCTGAATTCAATTTTTTCTACGCCAGTATAATACATGGCTCTATAACACGAAACTAAAAGCCATTCAGTTATTGTTAATTCTACTATGTTTTGTAACGAAGCATACTGTAGTATATACGTGTGCTTCAATTGATTCCTCTCAAAAACTTTCAAGAACCCAAGTAAGATGCTTCGTTGGGCCTATGAACGGTATTATGTCGACAACGTTCGTTTATGGTAGGTTGGATGTCCAACCAATGTCCAGGCAGAAAAGCATCAAAGTAGCCAAAAGTTGGCCCAAGGTGAAGAAAACTAACAAAAGGCCAACGTAAGAAAAACAGAATGCCCGATTCGTAATATGTTAAGGGTTGATACATCGTCAAGCCAACCAGAAACCCCAATAGTAGGCCCAAGGTGAAGACAACTAGCAAAAGGCCAACGTAAGAAAAACAGTATGGCCGGTTGGTAACATGTTAGGGGTTGATAAAACGTCAACCCAACCAGAAAACCCAATGGTTGGCCCAAGATCAAAAAACCTAACTAAAGGCCAACGCGAGGTAAAACGTATTCACATTTTAGTGATGAATTCAACGCAATGCCAACCATAAACATTGCTTTAGAACATTCATTGTCCCAATGATTTTACTGTTAGGTTGTCAACAGAAAATAATTGTCTTGCTAACCACATTGTTATATTGGTCCAACCGTAGTTTTTCACCGTCGTTGGTTTACCGACCTGAATCCGCACTTGAATTTTATTATTTTTTCAACCTTACGCGCGCGCAAGAGAGAGCGAGAGAGAGAGAGAGACAGTTGGCTAGATGACCACCATCTGACCTACTCCGGTACAAGTTTCAAAACCTATGTAGGACCACAAGAGATCTCTGCCAAGAGGCCAGCTAAATTGCTTATGTCGACCTAACTTCGGCTCGCCAGAAATTTTCGTACGGAAAAGTTCATAGGTGCTACGCAATGCAGCGTTTATAGTTCTAACATAAGATTCAAAAGGCTACCCGAATATCGGATTAAAACCGATATGGATCAGGGTTTCCGCCAGGATTTTCAATGTTGGGGGTTTAAAGTGTGAATTGGGAGGGGGTGAGTGAAGTTCTGTACGGTTTCTATCGATTTTTCACAGCAAAAATTTTAATTTAATTAAGTTAGAGGGATGTTGTCGTGACTGGGGAGTCTGGCGGAATCACTGGATATGGATTACTTAATTTCAAATCCTAATAACCTTATTTACAAACTCTACTATATCAATGTTACTTTTTAAAACGTTGTTTGCTGTAATTCACATAAAATACAAGTTCCTGAATCGATGTTATTGTCAGTGTGAACGAGAAAGTATCTTATCCAATTAACATCAATGTTTAATATAACATTTGCTTCACAATCAAATCAGGAATTTGTATATTATATGAAAAACAGAAGAAAAAAAAACAATTTTCAACAGTAACATGGATATAGTAGCTTTTGCAAACAAGCTTCTCAATTGTCTTCGTACCACAAAAGGAATGAAAAAAACATCTTGACACACCAGCATAGCCGAGTGGTTAAGACATCAGAATTGTAAATCACGTCGGATTCACGAATCTCCTCGTAGTCACAACTTTTCTCCCAAGGAACGTGTAACAGCGAAGACAATACAAAAAGGCAAACTGAATATGGATCAGCACTGCGTGCAATATACCTTCGAGAAAATAACAGTAGCACTTCTGGTTGGATATTTTGCGCGTCCGTGGGTCGCGGAATTGTTGGTGTTTCGTCGGCATTGTGCACAGGTGTCTCGGTTAGTACATCGTTGAACTGTTGTTGATACGTTCTGTTGGCCTCCTGTTGGGTCATTGTCGTTGCCAACATTATTCCAACGTTCGGCCAAATGCACATTAAAATTACCACGTAGTTGATTCTAGTTTGAGCATCACTGTTCTGGGCAGCGTTATGGCAAACGGCCATTTAGTACGTAGGGCGAACCGTACTGGCCAACGTGCACCTAACATCAAATCATACGATCAGATTTTCGTTGGCCAAACAAATTTTGCTACTTGGGAAGTGATGGGTGCCCAAAACTTCCTCAGCTTCTTTCTACATGTGCCCATCTTGCGTCAATTCTTTAACACCACGTTTGTACTTTTTCTCGGTGTAAATCGATAATTACGGATTTTCCACACAAAGTTCGTAGGTTAGGTGGTGCAGTAGAATAAATGTTCAATAGCGTTTCTAATGAGTCTAAACACAGCATGAGTAACGTAAGATGCAGGAAAAGTCTGATAACAAACTGACACTTGAAAGCGTGACAAGTAATTGTTAAATGGTGCTGAATTGGATAGAATCGTACCAACTTACTTACAAAAGGGGCTGAAAATGCCAGCATGGTACCAACGGGCCGATGAATGACAAATAGGGCTGAATTTGGTACAATTGTACCAAGTGTGGCAACGCTGATCTGACATATTCTGGAACCTTAAACAATAAAGTAAATACTAGAATCTAGAGAATTCCATTTCGTTCCTTTGTATGCAGACATAGGTTATTTTCAAATCACTTGTCCTGAATCTTTGAACTAAGGTCTTCTTCATTTCTTACTCTGCTGGAAGGGGTTGTAAAGTGATTCTTCGAAAGCTAAGGAGTTGCGGTCGGTGGAAGGAAAACCAAATCTGCAAATTGTATTCCACATAACAATTTTAACCTGACTCGAAATTGAACAAGCTTGCTTCTACAAGTGTGCCAAATTAATACAAGCTTAGCAAATCAAACCAGGAAGGTTTCAACAAGGTTGAATCATACAGTCTAGTTTAGAAGAATGCTGATTGAAATAGCCTTAGCAGAACAAGAATGACAATCAGATTACAAGAGGAATTCAAGCATTCAACGTGTCATATTAAGGGTACTTCAGGGCTGTGTCGTGTTGTGTTGCTCTTGTTATCATCATGATTGTGTTGTCAACAGTGAGAGAAATTTACTGTTTCAATACACGGAATTACGTATATTTTTACAGTAGGTTCAGAAAAAAGTGTGATTTTAATTACATCCTCTGTCTTTATTCGTCTTATTCTCTCGTCTTTAATACAGTTAAAATTTTCACACTTGTCTGCAGTCGGATTTGAACCTAGAACCTTGGGATTAGGAGTTCGTCCCCTTAACCATTGAGCACATGCTATTTTCTAATTACAAAGACATTTTCACGATTACATCGCCGTAACTAAACACTTGGCAGCTTATACCAGGTGTGTGCATAAGTAATTTCCGCTTTATCTAAGAGATGGAGCCAGCGAAAAGTACGCAGTGTATCCATTTGACATATACGTCATTTTGTTCGTCTGACATTAAACTACAAACACACACAACTTGAGTCCGCCAAACACTAACGTCTTTGTTTTATCGTTCAGTGATCATGTCGAAGTTTGTTCCTGAAAAAGAACATTTGCGGCACGCATTGCTTTTCTTATTTAATCAAAAGAAAAAGGCTGTTGAAAGTCATCGTGTTCTGGTAGAAACATATGGTGAACACGCTCCATCGATTAGAACGTGTAAGACATGGTTTCGACAATTTAAAAGTGGTGATTTCAATGGGAAAGACAGTGCGCGCTCTGGTAGACCACAAATGTGCGAAAACGAGTAATTGCAGGTGTTATTGGAGGATGATCCAACTCAAACTCAACAGCAATTGGCAAAAGCATTAAAAGTGTCACAAGAAACAATCAGAAGACGTTTCTGAGCAATGGGAAAGATCAATAAACTTTGTAAATGGGTCCCACACGATTTGAATGAACGTTAAATAGAAAACCGAAAAGTCACTTGTGAAATGCTGCTTCAACGCCACGAAAGAAAATCCTTTTTGTATCGAA
>JAGDQP010016498.1:4453-40456 GCA_022664845.1 Lepisma saccharinum
AGGGGGGGGTTTTGGGGGGGGGGGGGGGGGGAAAAAAAAGGGGGCCCCCCCCCCCCCCCCCCCCCCCCCGTTCGTACTATCGAATGGATTTGGTGGGCAGCCTAATGAAATGAAGTATCCTCATTTCCTTCGGCCCTTTTTATTTCCCTTGTATCTGTAATTGACTTCTATTCTGTCGTTTTAATGGCAATAAAAGTTGTTTAATAATGTTTTCTTGCCTTATGCAGACGCTGTACATGCACATTACTTTTAACAATGAGCTGTGTTCAGTTGTTTTAATCTCAGACAGTTCCACCGGTGTTTTTGTTACACGCACTTGTTTTATTTTTTATTTTAATTTTTATCTGGGTAAGGCTTAAAAATAAAGTGTAGGATAAAATAAAGTAAAAACATAAAATGGGTAGAAATACGACTGGTGTCAGTTTTAAATTATCTTCATAGTGGCTTTATTCACATTGCAGAGCATCTCTTCTGTCTACACTTGTTTTTAGTGCGGATGAATATTACTTTTGTGTCCTCGCATCTGATGAGGTGTAGAAGACTGGACGAATCGTGTCATGTTGATACTTTTTGTTTTCGTTTTATCCGAATCATTCATTCATTGTGTTCCACTGTTAGGGGTATCAGATAAATAATTACTGTGTAAATTATTTCGCGTATTCTTTTTTTGTTTGTGTGTGTGTGTGTGTCTGTCTGTCTGTCCCTGTGTCTCTCTCCCTCTCTCTCACACTCACACAGCCAGTCATATTCATTAAATTTATTTCTAAAGCTTTTTTTTGTAATTTCTGTAGGTATTGCCCTTGGAAAACAATATGAAAACACCTCAAGATTTTGGTGGCTGGACAGGTGTTCTTAATACTGGAATGGTAATGGTTACGTGTCTGTACACATCCGTCGGATTCTTTGGTTACCTCAAATATGGAGATGACATTCTAGGAAGCATTACATTGAATCTGCCTCCAAATGACTTGTAAGTTATATTAATTTTGTTTTCAGTGCATTAGTGAATCAGACTGTTGGTATGATAGGGATTGATATTAATCATGTAACCAGCCTCCATTGTCTAGTGCAGTGATTCTCAACCGTCGACACAGTTGAAATTTATTTATGCCCTTTAGGCATCTTAGGCTCAGGGCGGGAAAGGATTCGGGAGGGTGTCGGTCAAGGCCTATGTTAAAGGTGCCATCCCAACATTTGCCTGGTGTGACTGAGGAAAAACCTTGGGAAAACCTCAGTCAGAATGATCGGCCGCTGGGATCGAACTCACGACCTCCCGAAGACTACGCAAACGCTCTACCACTGAGCTACGGCGGCTCGGTCCGTCGACACAGTGTTAAAGGGTTCCACGGATAATCAGTAAAATTGTGTTCAAAACATACAAATTGTTTGCTTCACCTACTGTACAATACTACTTTATAATTTGCTCTGTGCTAGATGAAAATATTATGTGCCAGGCAGCCGGGACTCCCCCAAGTTTTGTTAATGTTTCTGGGGTTTCTTGAGACGAGAAAGGTTGGGAATCTCTGATCTAGTGATTATGACCCGGACTTCGAATCGACACTGGATAGAAACGCAGGTTCGAGTCTTACTGCTCGACATATTGACTGAAGTTTTCCACGGTTTCCCTCACAAGGCAAATGCTGATATGTACCTTGACAAATACCCAGGCACAACCTTTACCTTTCTTGCATTCAGAAAAGTGCTTGCAAGGAATGTTACCCCTCAGACATGTAACGAGTTTAGGCCGTAGGTCCCATTCCGACTATAAACATAAGTTATATGGAGCAGAGTTCATGTTAACATAATGTGTATTTCTTGTACAATAATATTAGACCCGAAAGTATTGCTACTATTTAGACTAAACTATTTTTAAAAGTATTAGCAGTGGGTTCATTGTATAAGCAAGGTCTGCTGCATATATTATTAATAGGTGTAGAATGTTAAAAAGTCCTAATTGATTCACTTAAACAAGATGTAGTTTACATAAAATACCTTACATCGAAGCTGAAGTTGTCAATTCAGATAGATATACAGGGTGATTTAGAACTAAGTACATTACTTTCAGGAGGTGATTCCAGACCACGAAACAAGAAAAAAAAAAGTTCTGCTTTGGTTTGGAGCCCGAAGTCAACGCCTACAATGGGAAGAAAATATTTTATTCTTAATAAATGAAAAACGATGCATTGAATGAAAATTTGTTTGTAACAACATGGTGGATATCAGGAGTGAAAACATGATGTCACCGTGTTGCCAACCTAGTATAACGTTTGAAATTTTCAAATGTCACTACGTCGTGTTATTGGATATTTGGCTTCACCTAGTGATGATATATAACATACGTAAAGCACACACCGCAGTGTTGGCAACTGTGGATAGAACACGAGTTGAAATGTCGTAGGAAAATAAGTAGTTTGTATAAGATCGCGAATGTAATGCTTGAAATGCAGTGAGTTTTCAGTCTAAGGTCATTAGCTGTAAAGTGTTGCCAATCAAACCGAGAAATCATGTCGGATTATTTATTTTCTTCCTATTGTAAGCGTTGAATTTGTGCTCCAAGTTGGAAACGCTGTATGTTTAAAACGAAGTAGAATTTTATTCCTGTCAATAGGACTTACTTTTTTTTTTTTTTTTTTTTTTTTTTATGTCAGGAATCATCTCCCGATGTTATGTTTTTAGTTCTGAGTCCACCTGTAAAAGTGATGTGTGCACTTGGGTACATATAAACAGATATAAAACAGGAGAATTAATATTGTTTTCTGTGGTACACAATATATTTCCAAGATGTGTTTGTATAGAACTTTTCTTTCTATTATAGTAAGTATATTTACTCTATACGAATGTAAATATAACGACAACTTGGTCTTCTTCTCATACTGTTCCAGTTGAGATATTCAACAGTATATTTCTATGCATTTCACTGAATAGAGAACCCATGCTTCAAGTAAATCGAGGTTCAGTTGTAGTTAATATCAAGTCAGGAGTAGTTACGTCATTCTAACTCAGAAAACATGGTTTAGATGGGAGATTCCAAAAGTCTCTTCACATTATTAGAATCATAGAAAGTATCCGCGAACCCGACTCCCCGTCAGAACGTTGTTCATTTGTTTATTACTTCTTTATGTAATCGCTGCAGACTCCAGTATCCATTTGTCGAAACACGCTTGAAAATCAGGTTTTCTCAGCTTTCAGCAGACGTCAGGCATTTCCTGGTTTCATCTGCTTTTTTAGTTCAGTTCATGTTCTGTTTTGCACAGGATCCAATTTGATGAACTAGATTTCATCCACAATATGATAATGTTCTTGAAAATCGGTGATTTTTGTATTTTTACAAATAGCATGAATTTCCTTCTCTTATGGGGTTCAGGAGGAGGAACCTGGCGAACAGACTTTGCTCGTGTAGTTGAGTTTTTCAGTAAAGATTCGGTAGATATTTCTTGGTAACCTTTCTTGGACCTCTTTAACGTGTCTCATGGACGATTTTCACTTTGGCAACATATTTATCCGATATGAATGTCACTTCCTTGGATCATGTTTCGTACTGAAATGATCGCTTTGAAACTAAAAAGAATTCAACTTCTTGAAATGAAGTGCAACTGATAATGCACGGTTAAAGTGGTAGAACGTCGAGACTCGTTCGCTTTTATTGGGGAAAATCACTCGGAGCCTCTGCCTTCCTGCTTTGTCTTCAGGAACCTAAAAATTCCAGAAAGTTTTAGCGAATTGTTGAAGTTTTAAAAAAGATCGTGTGAACTGACTTTTGGAACCCTCACACTTACATATCATGTGTATATTATGACTGACTAATTGAAAAAAAATCTCTTCCTTTTCAGTTTAGCTCAGGCAGTGCGAGTAATGATGGCCCTGGCTATTTTGTTGTCCTACGGTCTCCAGTTTTATGTTCCTGTTGGCATTGTGTCGCCGTTGGTTGTCGACAGACTCGAAAGCGAAAGAGCACGAGCTATTGCTGATTACAGTTTACGGACGATTCTTGTGACTTTCACATGTGAGTAGATGCTTGCTTTTAAATTGTTTTTAACAGTTTTAACTAGTATCATGTAAATAATGGATGCGTAGGTGGCGGTATTGCATATTCCTGTTTACTTGTATGACAATAAAATTTATTTGATTGCTAATTAGCATACACTTGGTCTTGTGTAAAGTAAATAAACATTTAATTCTTTCGTCAGAAAGGTTTCTTAATTAACATTTCTACATGAGTGGAGACCTTCGGAATGCTGTATATTTAGAGAGATTGTTGGTTGTGTTGGTTCAATGGTAAAGTATCGCCAGCTGAGAGTCCCAGGTTCGATTCTTGCTTACTCGAATGATCAATATACCTTTCAGAAAGTTTACTGTATAGACGTGCGAACTTTAAGGGCGAAATGACAAACTTTTGGACGAATATACAGAGAAGAATAATTACATCGATTTCTTGTAATACATTATTTTAATGCCAATACCTCGAATGAGACATTTGGTATTGATTTTGCACATGGTATTCCGATTTCTAAGTGATTATCTTCATAAATGTAGAAACGTCCCATCAATCTGTCTAATCGCCGAATACAGTAAAAACGCGTTGCTGTGATTTGCGATTGTAATTTTGCCGTTTTATGCGCTTTGTAATCGCAGTCCCGGCGATATGCAGTTAAGAAGAACGCCGAATAGTTTTCGTTAATACTTTCGAATTTAGCCTACGTTCTCGCTTCATACGCTTTGCAGAACACAGCTTGGAAGATTTTCATATGAAGATTTATTTAAACTAATTACCTTCATTCTAGTTAATGTTAAAAATGGTTTTAAAAATACATCAATCCCTTACTAATGCTAGAAACAAAACTTGTAACTCCGGTTTTATTGCCTCTTGAGTTCCCCAAACTCTTGGATGAATCACTTTCTGGACCTCTTCTCTGCACCTGTTACCCTGAGGCAAAATTTCCTTCCAGGCTGAACAAACGCAGTGAGTCATCTCGTACTTCTTGTTCAAGATCGCTTTTTAATGCACGTTGGGATTTTCGTCAGGCCTAGTAATGATCGAGTTACGTTTCTAAAAACAGCAAACGTGGTAATTGCTATGGCTTTGTTTATTAATTTAGGGAATGGACTGGCAATGAATTCACAATGCAGCTTATACAGGAGACCCCAATTTCTGAACAAAGTAAAGTAAAATTGAAGGTGCGTAAATAATTTCAGCAAAGGAAGTTTGCATATAACTTAAAAATACCTCAGAAAATGGATCACGGCTATTTTAGCCGTTATATGTATTTGTTTAATACGTTTTCTGTTTTATACTTCTCTCTCTCTCTTTCTCTCTCTCTCTCTCTCTCTCTCTCTCTCTCTCTCTCTCTCTCTCTCTCTCTCTCTCTCTCTCTCTCTCTCTCACGATCGTATATCGAGAATTTACTATATGAAGTTTCTCACTCACTGGTGGTATAAATATGTGGCTATGTGATTGTATTTCCATTTTGGGGATATTTTGTCACGTGTTTGATGTAGTGAATGGAAAGCAATCTCCAGAATTAACTCCAGATCGTTCTCATCTGCGAGAAGCAGGGATGGACTGATGTGCAAAGTTGAACAGGCCCAGTATTTGAACTGATGCTGAATACCTTAGTATCCAATGCCTGTTTGTCGGTATATACAAGGAATTATTTCTGCACTGTATTTGTTCGTTTCATGATTTGCGGTAGTTATTACGTATATGCTGTCTCATCATCTTCGCTTTAGAACGTAACGTTGCCTAAACATGAATCAATATCATGGATAGCTTTAGGATACGAATGTCTAGTTTGGATGGAGTGTCACGACCAATATATAAGTTAAACTGAACTTAACATTACGTAACCGCTCTTAGGATTAAACCATGTCTTTATGCATAACTTTCTCAGTGCGTAGTGTTGAATGTATACAGTCAAGCACGTTTTGAATTCTTGTCATAGCTTCGTTTAAATGTCATCTCATTCAAAGAAAATGGTTAATATCTATTTGAATAAAAATAAATTAAATAAAAGGATCAGCTCAAGTGCATTGGAATGTATAGTGACAGCGAGCACCACTGTTTAATTTTCGTGTTGGTCCTAATAGACTACTCATGCCATGTGGGCTTTGTGGTAGACAAACGTCGTGTGTGTGGATTTTCTCGTGTTTTTTCCCTCTCCTTCCACTTCATTCCACCAATTCTCCCATCATCATCCATACGGCCTGAGCCAAAGTAGGCCTTACGTAAAGTTCAAATTCCTTTACTAATAGACTGAAACTTTGCATTGTTTTATCAAAATCTTTTGCTAAGAAAGAGTGCAAGGAAGAATTCATAGATCATATAGTAGATCATTAGACGTATCAATTGGTAAGATTTAGAAAACCTAATTTTGGGCCTATTAAGACTAACTGAAAATTTCGTGGTAATAAAAATAATAGTATTGGGTTGTAACAAAAGATCGTAGCATAGGTTAGGTGTGTTGATGTACGTCTATTCGATCACACATACCATAATCCATAATCTGTCGCCATCTGTGCGGCAGCTGCATGATTTCACCGTCCCAGAACTTTTTTCACAAGCTTCCAGGCAAATTTCCATCCGTGATTCTCTACTCAAACGCAACGCAAATGACCCACTTCTGAAACAGACTATCACGGGCTACAATATGCTGCAAGAATGGTCCTGGAGATAACAAAACAAGCCACCGTTAACCACTCCAAAGTCTGTCTGCATCCGAAGAAGGTGACGCTATGTATTGTGGGATTGAAAGAGCGTAATTTATTACGCGTTCTTGTCGCCCAACGAGACATCAAATTCCGATATGTAATGTTCCCAATTGGACCGATTGAAGGCAGCAGTGGATGCAAAGCGTTCGGAATTGGCTAATCGGAAGGATGTTCTCTTCCATATAGACAACGCCAGACCACATCACTTTGCAGAACCGACAAAAATTGATGCAGCTGCTTGGTTAGAATCTCGTACCTCATCCGCCGTATTAAGCGGACCTCACACCTTCAGATTTCTGTAATGAAAGGGTAGGCCGGTGCCGGTGCCTATAGAATTCCCTTAATGGGAAGAACTTCAGTTCCCAGGAAGCCTGTGAAAACCGCTTGAAACAGTTCATCGCCGAGAAAGTTGCAAGGTTTTTGGAGGGTGGAATGATGCAGCTGGCGCACAGACGGCGACATTGCGAAACAAAAAAGCAAGTATGTGTGATTAAATAAATCTATGTATTGGATAATATACTTACAACCGAAATTTTTTATTATTATTGGATAATAGTTGGAAATTTTGTGTGAGTGGAATGGGTTTATTCCACTGTACGTTAACGAGGAAAGGCTTTGGTCTCTTTGAAACTAATTATGTCTTCGCGCTTTAATTAATTCTGTACTCTGATTTGAAAATATCAAATAGCATGGTTCTTAATAAGAAATTTACTTTTAGTCTCATCCATCTACCTCTGTTTTAACCTCACTTCTCGTGATCACTTCCAACGACCAGAATATCGAACTCTTGTAAGCTACAAGACATCTTCAAAGACCAAAGCCACTTAGAATTTAGATTTAGTTGTTTCGAAACATTTTAAAAGATGTTAAGAAGTGTATCATTGTCTTTTCCAGGTTTGCTTGCGATTGCTGTTCCAAATTTAGGAGCCGTGATATCTCTTGTTGGCTCTGTCAGCAGCTCGGCGTTAGCTTTAATTTTACCACCAATCCTCGAGATTGTTACATTCTGGGACGCAGGGTTTGGAAAATTCAATTGGGTCTTGTGGAAGGATATAGCGATCATGATCTTCGGTCTTTTAGGATTTGGATTTGGTTCGTATGTTAGTATGGAGAATATAATATACGGTGAGTAATGTATACAAGATTTTATTTTTAATGTTCTGAAACAAATGCAAAGAAAAGACCGGACAACAAATGCAACCTATCTTGTGTCTGTGATATATATCCTGCATCTTCCAAAGATCTTTTAGAAATGGCACACAGTTGGAATCAACTGATAAACAAAAGCAAACAGCACATTGTGTAATTTAATGAAGAGTTTGTACATATCATTTTATGTATGTTTTGTTTTATGTATATAAACACGATGAGACTTAGTTCTCATTATTATTATTTCTTTTTTTCCCTTTGGAAAAGTGCTTTTATGTACAAATGAGATGAAGGAACATGTGCTTTATTTAGGATCATGTTGATTTGGACAGAGAAACGAGAAAGCGATAGCGCTAAGTTGTACAGTTGTCAAAGAATTGTAGTTTTCCGTAGGAGAATTCTCTCTCCTATGTGAAAATACTGCCAAACCGGCGAGTATTACAGTCCATATAGATTGCTTCTACGCTGGTTACGAAATAGTACTGTTATACAATAATTGTAGAACCTAATTGTCATACATGTGTAAACATGAGGTGTATATGAGAGAGTGCTGCATTAGGTATGATGTTATATTGTGATAAACGTTGGCAGTATTGTAGTTATTGTTCTGTCTGTGTGTTATTGTTCATTATTTATAACTGCAGGCAGTTTTTGTATGTGATGTATATTCGCATCGTGATGTGTCCGTGTGTTGATGAAAGGCTACTTGTACGTAGCCTTGCCGTTGTTTACTTATTCAAATGATTATGTATATTGCTACATACAAATGCATAAATGAAAGAGACTACTTTTTAATTTTATTATTAAAGAGTTAACCAGAAGACAAAAGCGAGATAGTGTTCAATAGCTCCATAATCTGTCAGATCTTTCATTAGAGTTCGGATCTAGAGCAATAATAAAAGACTTCAGTAGAATTTTACTGACAACCTCGTTATTTTTCGAATTGATGTACTGAGTTACCGAAATCATTTCGAGGTAGGATTCAATCATTAAAGCAAGAAGCTTTTCCTTCTAAAAGTCAAAATAGAAATGAATGTTTAGCAGGACAAAGAATCTATAATATTCAATATGCTCATAGTATATCACATTCTAAGGTGTCATTTTATACACAAACTGTGTATATTCTGTCACCAGCATTTCTGTAAAAGAGTATGATTTAAGTTCATAATATGAAAACAAAACCTGGCTTGTGAAACGTATGTCAAATACATTAAAAATAACAGACATTTGTATCCTATCACATATAATATGATTCTGTCTATTATTATATCTCGTGGGAGTGAAAAAACAATGTTTCTTGTACTCAACTGAATGTCCAAGTGAGTGAGTTAAACATTTCACTGTTTATATTTTATAGTGTTTTTGTTGTGTTTCTGCGCCTGCAAACATAACAAAAGCAAGAAAAAAAAAATCTATCAATGTTACGAGTTCTTTGTTCTGAAAGTGAAAACTGTTGAAGTAGGATGTTGTAATAAATCACAAGGTACAATCTGTAAACACATTTACATTTGGAAGAGTTAATGTAGTAATCGTTGTGCCTTGTTCATTGAAGACAGTGCAATTCATTCGAAAGTTTAAAATTGTTAACAATTTCATAGATGCTAGAATGCGCGGCTGAGAAACGTATTCCAAGAGTAAAGACATTTTTTTAAAAATAGTTTTCCTGCTAGTCTGTGAACAGTGCTTTAATCATGAAATGCCCCAACGAACATGTGCGATGATCGGACTGATCTTATGCTAACTCTTGATTTTAAAGAGCAAAATATTTTATTTGTATTTTCCTTGTAATACAGAAGAGACGAATTCTGAAGCGAATGTGATGTATTTTGTTCTTCATGAAATGACCTTTGAACTAGTAAGCTGTCGTGGATGTTAAAAGTGACCTCCTGAAGTAGTAGTTTGCCAAAAGACCGATCTTCGTGAACACTCGAAGTTGAAATATTATTACATATCCATAATGTGCAAAATAAGATGAAGGAAATTGTAATTATTAACGGCTGCATTCAGATTTTTGTTACTACAAATAACATAATATTTTTTAAAAAGGAAATGTATTTCGTACTATTTCTAAATATTGTTACACACTTAAAGTTAAATAAGCATCTGGATTCGTAGACAATGAGCAGAGGTCACTGCCTAAACTTTCTTTTTACCAATTCCATTCAGGCTTAAAGTAGTATTTGCTTTACAAAGAAGAATCTGTTGTTTCATAATTCCTTCACGCAGATGCGTTAAAAATGATACGTAATTATTAGGATGTTAGAATGTAATGAAAACCGCATTGGCTTCCACATCCATATCAGTTATAAAAGAAATAGCTTTATTCGTGTAATAGAAGGAAAGATCTGATTGGTACCGATACCGGTGTAATATTTTTTTTAACACTTCATTCCAGTCAACACACATTGATACATTTGCATGTAATACGATGCGTGAACTGTACATAGATTTTCTATTTTGTGTGATGAAGCAAAAGAAAATGTTATTTTATTTAGTGACCTGTATGTGTTTTTTTAAAGACAATAATTATTATCATATTTTATACTTGTAATTATGTATGCAGATCCTAGTGCTCTTACCGTAGAACGTTTGGTAAGCAAGTGACGTTTCTTGCGTAAGACGAAAGAAATGTGTAAGACCAGAGCACAAATGGTGTTGTAAAGAACAAACGAAGTAAACAATAATAAATAAACGTTGTAGTCACGTCACAAAGAAATGTGTGCATAAAGTAACGGGTCCAGTGAGAAACTTTAGAAAAGTACGAGAGCATGCTTGAAAAGTAATTCCAGGAGTGTTTCAAATCAATGTTTACTTTCAGGTGACCCTTATTTCAGGTCTTTTTTATTTTTAACTTTAGTTTTGGTCTGGCTTTTTCAGGAAGGATATTTCTTTTTTAGTTTTTAACTCAGTTTCTGCCGTGACTTAGTCATTTATTAAAAGTTCCTTGTAAGGAAAGAGGGAAGCCTGTTGTAGAATGTTTCAGAGTTGTAGGAAACACTAGCGGTCTTTATTTTTCAACTTGTTCTGGTGTGTTGTTCAGTGCACTAAGATTCACTAGCTAAAATGTATGACAATATGAAAAAGAAAGGAAAAAATAATTTTTAGATGTATGTACTTCCAGTCTCACTGAATCTGCTCAGATAGAAATAATTTATTTATTATTTGTTGCCTTAATGAAGTTTGATGTCAAGAACAGTATGTGATTGAAAAAAAAAAAAAAAACCACTTGTATTGTAAATCAGATGGCAATCTGGGAAAACATGAGGTACTGTGGATGTCTTCCATTAAGCATACAATAAATTATAATTAAATCATATTTGTTGTTTTTTCTCTTCCCGTATGTCTCTTCATAACTGCAACAAATAAAGTGGAATAAAATCTGGAAGTGATTCCCTAAAGGCTGATCTATGACACCCTGCGCAAGGTTAATAGATACTGACTTCCATTCCTACCGTTTAAACGGACTCGGAACCATAATGTTCAATATGGTCCAACCGGGAACCAAGACTTGGGTCCCGTTGATTAGAAGGCAACTAACAAAGCCACTTATCCGTCGATGCTAATTTGTACTATAACTGGCCACTTCAGCTCTTAATATGTAAAGGTTGTAGATATATCTAGCAATTTTCTACTGTGAAATGTACGCAGGTGTCTGTCGCAGGTGAATTTCTCAGTATCGACTTGTTGCTATGGTAATAAAATTAATATCTCTCGATAAATCGTAAACGATATATTATTAAAATTGAATTTCGTAGTCGGAGTTGATTTCTATCATTTGGATCGACCTTAGAAATTAAAACTTCATATCATACCGTTGACAGTGTTGTAGCGTTTCATTTTCTTCAAATCACATGGGAAGCACAGAATGCAGTTTTGCAAACTGTAAATTAAACCAATGTTATTTGAACATTTGATCGTGTAATTCATAGTATGCAACACTGCATTCTTCACTTTTGGTGCAGTTTCCCGAAAACCTTGGGCCCCTCCCAAAAACCTTGGGTTCTACATTCTGTCTAATCAATGTGTTGGTAGTCTGAAGAACTTACCTTTATTTCAAGCTCATGCACATTGAGGGATGAACATCAGATACTTCCCAGCATGAGATACTAGATCTAAAAGATTACTTATTAGGGTGGATCGAAAAAACTCTCTTTTTGAACTCGCTATATGGATGGGGTGGATTTCATCCAAAATGGCTTCAAAATTACGCGCTAAAAATTTCACGGTCGGCATCTCACAAACTGCCGCCAGACCCCTAAAATTGTAAAAATTGACATAAAACAAATCCAGGTAGTGGGGGTAGTTCAAATAGGTGGTCAAAGGGGAGTTCGGCGGCGGAGAAGCAGGTACACCGGTTTGTAAAAGGGGAGTTTTTTTGGGGTCAGAAATAAGTTGTCCCAAGCCCATAATTTTATAGTAAGTGTATTCCAAGGTCAATGTCTACCATTTCTAAGCGAAATTAATGTTTTTTTAAAAAAAACAGAATTTTAAATCATAATTTTTTCCCAAAAGGGAATTTTTAGGTCGATTTTCACAATTTCAGAGAGCTTGCGACAGTTTGAGATGTCAACCGATCGAGCTGAAATTTTTTGAACGTAATATCGAAGCTATTTGGCCAAGAATCCACCCCATCCACATAGCGAATTAAAAAAAATTTTTTTTTTCGATCAACCCTATTACTTACGCTTATCTATCGTAACCTAATCGAAATTGGTTCTACGGTAAAGTCCACATTATTTCGTCTCGCGCAGTTGTATTTTGGGCTACAGAAGATGATGAAGTTTATGAAAGCAATGAGGTGAGAAGATTAGTACGGAATGCAAAGTTAGCTAAATGTGTAGATATGTAAAACACTAGGCAATGTGAAGGATCTCATAGATTCAAGTAAGCAGACTTATAACGAAATAAATGAGAATAAATCAGTAATCAAGGAAACTAGGCTTTTTTTGAATGATTCGCACAGAGAGCAGCACAACCTTCTTTCGAACAAAGTTCATCAGCCGAAACACAGCTAGACGCTTCGACTTTACGGACTTTAAATAAAATAAAATAGTTGTATGCGAAAATACATGTATAATATTCGAAATGGTTTCATTTGCCTTGCTTTCAGTGGCAGATCGGATCGGGATACATTCGTACGTTATTTTATTTAAAACGTAACGAGGTAGATGAGATCACTGGCAAAATTAGATAAAATAAAGGATGATACAAATATTCAGTTGTAAGTTTTGGGTAAAATAACAGCAAAATTGAATTCATTTTATGGCCTTTAGACATCTTTGGCTCAAGCTAACATAGCGTAGGGGGAGACAGTGAGGCCTTTCTTAAAGTACTATCCCGGAATTCCGCTGTTGAAACGGAAAACCTCAGTTAGGATGTTCGGCCGCGGGGTTCGAACCCGTGTGCCCGCTCATTGCCGATTCAAAATTCGCGACGTTACCACCTGTATCACAGGGTAAATAACATTAACAGCAGATCGTGAAATCAGCCTGTGGTAATGGTCGGAAACACTTTCGTAGATTTATATTGGAAAGAAGTTGGTTGAATGTCTTATGGCCCTCCCGGAACCATAACATGTTATCGTAGCCTTTAGAAATGGTAGACAATTAAGTTATTCAGGTTTCCAGGAATTGTAGGATAGAACGCCTATTAAATCAGCACGCAGATGTATTTGCAAGAAATATAACCACACTTCATGTGGGGAAATAAAGTATATATCTGGTGTAGTAAAAAGTAATCCATTATTTTGCCAATAGATGGCTTCAGTGATCTGTATCGCGTTGTATAAGTCCGATCGGGTTCAACGAGATGGCGTTCAAACGATGAGATTGCGTACTACAAACACTGTTCAGATAGTTGTGATGAGTTGACTCAGTGTTGTGTGAGCGCGCGTCAAAATGGACACTAGCAAAGAGAAAATACGCTATATTTTACAGTTTTTCTTCGATAAAGGCGAAAACGCAAGCCAGGCGGCTGCAAATGTGAATAGTGTTTATGGTCCTGATACTGTAACAGCCAATCACGCGCAATTTTGGTTTCGTCGATTCCGTTCCGGTAATTTTGACGTCAAAGATGTACCACGCACTGGAAGGCCAAGTGTCGAAAATGTCGATAAAATCATGGACATTGTCGCGTCCGACCGTCATGTAAGCACTGTTTCGATTGCCCAAGAGCTAAACATTGCACAAAAAACCGTGTGGAACCATTTGCATAAGGCTGGATACACAAAGAAGCTTGATGTATGGGTGCCACACGAGTTAACGCAAAAAAACCTCATGGACCGAATTTCCATCTGCGAATCGCTGCTGAATCGCAACAAAAGCGACCCATTTCTGAAGCGGTTGGTGACTGGTGATGAAAAGTGGATCACTTACGACAACGTCACGCGAAAACGGTCGTGGTCGAAGCGCGGTGCGCCGGCGCAAACGGTGCCCAAGCCAGGATTGACGGCCAGGAAGGTTTTGCTGTGTGTTTGGTGGGATTGGCAGGGAATTATCTACTATGAGCTGCTCCCCTACGGCCAAACCCTTAACTCGGAACTATACTGTCAACAATTGGACCGTCTGAAGGCAGCAATCGCCCAGAAGCGGCCAGCTTTGGCCAATAGGAGAGGCATTGTGTTCCACCAGGACAACGCCAGGCCACACACATCGATAGTGACTCGCCAGAAGCTCCGGGAGCTTGGTTGGGAGGTTCTTATGCATCCACCTTATAGTCCGGACCTGGCACCGAGTGATTACCATCTGTTCCTGTCCATGGCGAACACGTTTGCTGGTGCAAAATTCGCTTCAAGAGAGGCTTGTGAAAATCGACTGTCTCAATTTTTTGCCAATAGGGACAAGGGCTTCTATGAGAGAGGCATCATGATATTACCTTCCAAATGGCAACACGTTATCGAATAAAACGGCGCATATGTGACCTAAATCGGATCATTCTAACTATGGTAAGTCAAGCCTTAAATGTCATGCAAAAATAATGGATTACTTTTTACTACACCAGATATTTCTGTAAAGGAGGGTGCGGTGAGTATTTTTCCTAAGATTTGTGAGATTTCATTTCAATTGAGGGAAGCTGTTTGCAAAGAACTTATGATTTATAACTGGTTGATATTCTAGAAGAATTCACGTATTAGGCCACACCACTTGTCACGGTGCGGAAAAAGAACAATTATGTTTTGATTTCAAGATAACATATGAATAACAGATAAGGTGATATATTAGAGAAATTGCGGCTAGACCTTTCCAACCACCTTTTTAACCCTAGTATTTCCTGTTACAAACTGCCCCCTAACTCCAGGACCGCTCCTGCAATGTGTATGATCTGTACGGGTTTGCCTAATCTCAACGAGACCTTCCCAACGATACCTCAATCACCTTCCTAGCCTCAGTAATTCAATTCCTAAGTCCCCCCACCGAAACTCGAGAAACATCTCAACTATATGGATGAATGATTCGGGCTTGAACTTATCTTGTCGAAACCTTTCCAAAGACACAACCACCTTCCTAACCCTAGTAGTTCCAAAGTTGAAAATTCTCCCCCGAAACTCGGTAACCACCCTTGATATCTGGATGAATGATACTGGTTTTAACTCGTCTTGTCGAGAACTCTCAAACGACACCTCAATCACTTTTCTAGTCCTAATTGTTCTAAAGATATAAATTGCTCCTATCTCTGGCGCCTCCAATTCAATGTGTATCATCTGTACGGGTTGGAGCTAGTCTTGCCGAGACCTTTCGAGCGACACGTCAACCACCTTCCTAGCCCTAGTAGTTCCTCAGTTAAAAGCTGTCGACAGATGGACAGAGTGGACACATAAGGCTTCATAGCACTGCTGCTGAAGCCTAAAAATAATTTTCTCCTCTTGGGAGAACGGGCTTCGCAGTGCCCCTTTGCCTATACCACTGCTTTCAATTACAATCTAACGTGTGAGGTCGGGTGGAGCTAATATTATTTCTTTTGATTACTTTTGACTCATTGCATCTTATTTCATTTCACTGGATATTTCTCGAATTGCCCGTTAAATGTAATTAAACTATTTATTTGATTAAATTTTCGGCAATCGATAAAAATACAATGCATTACATGACTATTGCAAAATATAAATATTCATATTTTAATTCCCTAACTTTAGAATATCCTCAACACCGTAGAAAAAACTGTGCTATCGCATTTTTCCTGTTACATACGAGTTTTTCATCTCATCTGTGACGTCACGCATCAAAAGGCAGACGAGCGGTTGCAAGTGGCGCTATCTAATACCTTTAACAACCTTGGAGCACTACAGGTATAAGCCGTATAACTACTTATCAGGGTGTGCTCACTTATGCTACGTCGTGAAGGAAATCTCGTCCAAGTGAATCAGCTGGTGAATAACGCGCGCGCAATTTATATCAAGTATCTTGTGGTTCACGAAAACGTATGAACAAGAACATTAATTTAATTGATTTTTTTTTGTTACATTTTTCATCATTCCAGTTTTGTGACGTAGTTTGCAGAGGTATGTGGTGCATGGAAACAGTGACGTCGCGTATTCACGTTCACAGGAGCACGTGAACTGCCAACGATTTTAGAATTATTATTATTATTATTATTATTATTATTATTTTCGTTTCAGATTGTGTTTCTTATCGACAGATTTAAAAACACACCACATTTTAAATTGTTACACTGAGGTATAAGTATACAGTTCGTTTATCAAGTTGTTATTACTCTCCAATTTGTTTCCAGTTCACATTTCGTTTGTGAACGCGTTGCCCCATATGCCCTTAACTGGCGTTAGGCCTAACTTATAACATTGTGTATATGGGACCTCGGCGTGCACAATCCTAGAGTGAACGAAGATAGCAGAACAGGGCTGAGCACTGTTGCTAACTCTCCTTGGCTTTTCCACCCGTTCTCGTGTTTAAAATGTAATCAAATCTTCTGGCAGAAGCAAGGGTAAACGTTCATTACATATCAAAATCGCAATATACACAATAAATCGTCTATGGACGAAAATATTAAACGCTTAAATAACAATGTTGCATCTCTATTTACATAAAATTGTTTGAGTTCCAGTATCAGTAATAAACGAAGAGCTAATGAACAGTATCAAGCAGTTTGCAACATTGCCTAAACAATAAACAACCTTTTTTTTTTAGTGTCGTGCGAGAGATTGAAGGGATTTTCGGAACTGATTTGTTCCTTTCGTCATTAAAGATTTATTAAGAGAAAAGGGGGCATTTTATAAAACATGTATTTTTCAACACATTCCATTGCATACTAAAAGCGCCAAAATACGAGATCTGAAGAGTAATATTGCGAGTTTCTTTTATTTTGTGAGATATATCGTAATTTTGTGTGCTGCAAGAAGTAGATTAATATAATTTCTGTTCACCAATCAGTCCTCAAATACCTTATAAGGAAGAGAGAAAACATTGCCTACTTTAGTGAGTTATTTTATAATATTGAACACCGATTTGAATGAGTGTTTTTTCCATGTTTGAATGAAGTGTGTTGTGAAGCAGTGTTGAAGTGAAGGAGTATTGTTTCAGTGTGTTTAGTGTACTGGTGCGAAGTGCGTTACTGCCATCAATATGAATTCGGTTCATAGATTGCAATCGGTGTCTTTTAATAAGTTGACAGAATCTGAAATACTCGAAATAAAAACTTTGGTTCCTCATCAGCCGAACCTAACTCTGAATCAGGAAGTGAAAGGTAAAGCTCATACATATCGTCGCACTTTTAATAGTGATTGGTACAAAAAGCACAAGTGGCTTACAGCATGTGACGTAAAAATGGCATTGTTTTGTTTTCCCTGCCTGTTGTTTGAAGGGGATTCCCAGCGGACTCGAACAGGTTCTACGAAACTCCTCAAAATCATGGTAACAATTCCGATGTCCACCTCAGAAGCAGAAAGATGTTTTTGAACATTAAAGCGTATTAAGACTTTTCTAAGAAATACGATGACAAGATCGTCTCAGCGCCCTGGCAATGCTGTCCATTGAAAAGCAGTTGCTAAGGAAAATGCAGGACTTCAACCAAAGGGTTATAGGTGAGTTTGCTGCCCAGAAAAACAGAAGAATGAATTTCATATACAAATAAAGGTAAGAAGGATATTTAATTTCTTCTTCTTCTTATTATTATTATTTGTGTATGTATTTACTGTGAAAGACAATTTTCAATTGTATACTCTCGTGGAAAACTGCTCTGAGATACATTCGTCGCTGCACCGTCGAGCTTTCGGACCTGCATGCCTCAAAAAGCGAGATAATTCCTTACCAGTCCAACTACTTATTTTTGTATGGAGTTCCTTTTTTTTTAAACTCCGTATATAGTGTAAATAAATTACGGAGATCTATAGTTCTATTTTATACTTAACACATTGAGAAATGGTTTCAGGCTATCGAACGATGTGTTTCTTGTTCTCGTACTTTGTTCGTTGCTCTTTGGAGGAAAGATTCTGCCAGGACTCTCAGTTTTTTGGGGGGGGGGTTAAATAAAAATTTAGAGGGTATAACTGGAATTTTGCACGGTTTCTATTATTTTTACCGTAAAAATTCATATTTGGGATACGCTCGATAATTTGGGAGGTGACACCCCCGAGAAGGGAGTCTGGCAGAATCATTGGTTGTGAACTACCAACTTTCAAGCCCACGAGACGCCACTGCATGGAAACTGTGAATATCGCACGCAACGTGGGTTTTCATAATCATAAGTGGAATTAATTTCTACTAGATTATAATTATATTTTTCATTGTTTCGTTATCACGAAGTAACAATTTTACACAGTGCGTGAACAGTGCTGCAACTCAGCGATAGTAGCTCAGTTGGTAGGCATTCGGAAGATCCTGGGATCGATTACAGCAGCTGACCATCCTGACTGAAGGTTTTCCAGGGTTTCTCCTTAGTAATATCAAGGAAATGCTGGGATGATCCCGACAATATAGACTCTGGCCGTCTACCTTCCAACATCCTCTACCGCCCCCTATCCCTACTGCCTCAGATACCAAAAGGGCTTCAAATCAAATCAATTCATGGTGGTCAAGTGGTCAGAGCCGTCAGACTACGAATTTACTCGTTGAAACGGTTTGTGCATTCCGTCAGACAGCTGGCTAAGTACAAACCATGAAAGTGTGTGAAGTTGTATTTGAAATTTTCCATCATAATTCGTTGGCCAGCAAACCTGCCGTTGATTAGGATACTGTCATTTGAAATGTATTTATGGCTTTTAGGCATCTAGGCTCAGGTCGGGATAGGGAAGGGGAAAGAACGAGAAGGTGTCTTTCAATGCCTATGTTGAAGGTACCATTCCAGCATTTGCGTGGTATGTCTGAGAAAAAACTCAGGATGGTCGGCCAATCAAACTCACGAGATTTGGATACTGTCAGATAAACATCAATAAACTAATAATAAAGATATATGTCAGATTACGGACTTTCATCCACTTTCGCCACTTTAATGCAGCAACCAAAGCACAGACAGCATCTAAAATCTCGAGAGTTGTAAGCTTCGTCAGTTTCCTCTTCAACAAGTTGAAAGGTAAAGCTATATCATTTTTTTTGTGTGTGTGAAATAAACTAATTTAAGCATATAGTATTATCAGTAGTAGAATCGATGGGGGATGAGAGGGATTTTCTGAATGGGGTATGTTCATCCTCTGAAATGCTATATTTTATTTCTGTGGAATATACTGTAGTTATTCCTCTTGCTGGAAGCCTGCATACGAACGAGTTGGTTTAGAACCTGGTTTATCAACGTGGGGGGTCGCGGGTTGTGTCTAAGGGGCTCGCGGGTTGTGTGCAAGGGGCTCGCGAGGTGTGTGCGTGTATTCAATAGCCTTCTGAAGGTTTCAACACACAAAGTGAAACGAAACATTACTATAAGCAAGAAAGGTACTTTTGTGAATCACCGGCCAGAAGACATGGTAAAAGGAGATCGCGGCATGAAAAAGGTTGGTTTAGAAAATACTATTAAAGATGGCACTTCTTACACTCGTACTATAAGAATTGCGTTAATTTTGTTCGGAACTTCATAATTAGGCCTATTTCCATTCCCTCTCATCAGACGAATGCAGGGATAATATTTAAAATAGAAACCCTGGTCACTACTTCCTCATCCCTTGCTCAAGAAGTTGTGTTTTCGAGTTGGGTATTCTGTACCATTTCTTAGAAGGCTACAAGCGAGTTTAGGCCGTAGTTGTCAGATCAACCTATAAATGTAAATAAAATAAAATATTTTTTGTAGAACCCTAAAACTTACGAATGCAAAAATTCTGTGATAATAAATATACTGTAAGAATTGAAAGATATTATCAAGCGGAAATTTACGACCAACATGGATCGACTTTCGTGACCGAATAGGAATTATTTAAAATAACGTTCTTTCAGAGGGCTGACAACCGGACCGGAAAATCATTACTAATTTCTTTACATCATTTCTGTGAAGGAACCTAATGTCGATATCTCCTAGAATTTAAAAGCAACTCCTTTTCCCTGGAAATGCTTTATTCTTTTTTTAAAATCCCTTATGGAAGATAATCTACAATGGGCTACCGCACACTTCGAACAATAGGCCTACTAATGCTGCGATATCGGCAAGTAGAAGGGTAATTATTATAAAATAAGTGGAAGCAGAGCCCAGTTGGGGGATTGTGCGTATATGCTATTGCCAGGCTTCAGCAACGAGCATTGTATTTGTATGATCAAAGTCCTGCTGGAAAAATTGCAGCCAGACTTTCCAACGACACCCCAACGACATTTTTAGCCCTAGTAGTTCCTAAGTTATGAACTGCCCCTATCTCCAGGACCGCCCCTGTAATGTGTATGATCGGTAGGGGTTTGACTCATCTCAACGAGGCCTTTCTAACGACACGTCAATCACCTTCCTAGCCCCAGTAGTTCCAAAATTGACCGCCGAAACTCGAGAACCGCCCCAATTATATGGATGAATGATTCGGGTTTGAACTCGTCTTGCCGAGACCTTTCGAAGGACACCTCAACCACATTCCTAGCCCCAGTAGTTCCTGAGTTGAAAGTTGTCGACAGATGGACAGAGTGGCCATGTAAGCCTTTACAGCACTTGCTGCTGAAGTCTAAAAATAATTTTCTCCTCTTGGAAGGACGGATCTTCCAGTGCTCTCTTGTCTACGCCACTGCTTTCAATTATAATATAATGTGTGAGGTCGAGCAGAACTAAAACTATTTAATTTGATTATTTTGACTCATTTCGTCTTATTTCATTTCATTGGATATTTCTTATTGGCAAATTAATTTGTTTGCTAAAATTAAATTAAACCATTTATTTGATTACATTCCCGGATTTATAAAAAACAATGCATTACATGACTACTACAAAAATATAAACATTCATATTTTAATTCCCTAAGATTAAAATATTTTCAACACCGTAAAGAACTCAGTTATAGCTTTTTTTCCTATTGCATACTACTGTACGATTCTTTTTTCTCGCCTGTGACGTCACGCCTCAAAAGACAGACGCAAGTGGCGCTTCCTAATACCTTACCTTTTAACTACTTGGGCGAGGGAGGTGCGCATGACTGGAAGGATTAGGTATATATGTCAGCAACACAGAAAATATCGGGACGTTTACGGAAAAAGGGATATTGATTTGGCCTTCTTTCATACGAAACACTAGTATCCTCTCCACACGTGAAATTTCGCAGTACAGAACGCTCTGCAAGGTGTATCCAAGCCCGGGTGCAGCCCGCAGCGTTTGGGGGTTGCAGACGACGGGGCAATCCTGTAACATGGTGGCAGATAATTCTGCTGCTTCTGTCAAAGATGAAAAGGACAGCAACATATTATGTTGCTCCGAGAGCTCCGAATTTCATATGGAGCATGATTGCAAATCGATATTCGAGGTTGTACGGACAGGGTAAGTATACATTTCTTATTGAAAATACAATTAGTTTAGCACATGATAGATTGCTTGGCATCAGTTACAGAGGTATCGTGTGCGAGTACGTAGTGTACAAGGGTATAAATATTAAAGTATCTTTTCGGCTCTATAATGGGTTACGAACATAGACTGCTATTGCGAAAGGATACAAGGGTGTAGGTAGAGGTAATTCTCAGCATGGCAAAGATGATTATACCATTTTTATCAGACCGATATTGTCTAAGGCTACGGTTAAGGAGATGTACTTAGCGAAGTAGGGTATGTTAATGTTCTTTGTACAAGGAACGATTATTTTTTCTTCTATTTAAGAACTGTGCCTTTGTATAGCAGAGTAGGTCCAGAACTTTAAGCCATAGAACCGTATAAATTTTCGTAAAAATCTACTTTCTGATGATGTCATGGTCTCTAGGGGCTAGGTTAACTTTGTAGCAGGGTATGTTCAGAATCAATCACTTACCTTTACGGTTTACGTATCGTTCAGTTTTACACAATGTATTTTTATTAAATATCTCCTCCAAATTACATGATTAACCATTACTCTTTAATTACTTCAACACTTCTCTCCTGTAAATTTTCCAATATTTACCTAGTTTTGAACCTACTCTGCTATACATAACCCCTTAAAGTATCGAATACATTTTAAATGCTTTGCAACTTATACTACTATATTAATGATTCCATGAGAAGAAATTCACTCAGCCACACAAAATAATGCCGATAAAGTGAAGATGGGTTAGTTAAAAGTTCCGTTAGTGGTGTTGTATAATATTTCTGATCATGGCCACCATGGGGCAGAGGGATGGTAATGAATGAGGCTCCGCCTTTTATGACATTAGTTATCTCTAATCTCGACACCATTTGGATTCACTTTCGTCTCCTTTCGCTTTGCTGGAATGCACAGCCTTTGCAATTGACACGCCTTCTTTGTATATTACTATAGTACCGTGCATTTCAGTGACTTCCCTTATTTCATTACACTTTCATGATTCAATCTCTGTTGGTTTTCACTATTTGAATACCACTAAAAATCTTTTAAACTTTTTTCCTATAATTTTTACACATCTAAAGTTAGCCCAAAGTATCTCATGAAGTGCGCTTTCTTTGCTATTCCCTAACCGAGAATTAAGTCCTTAAGACGAGGGGCTGCAGGAAATAACCCTGAAGCTATGGTCCTTGTATTCTTTCAGTTCTATAATGTCTACTTTTTTTTTTACTTCACATTAGTTAGGTTATATGAGGCTAGGTTAGTGTGCTTGTTTACCCTAGACAAGATTTGCGCGTTATCAGTTTTACCTTCATCTCTAAATTGTTGTGGTCATAGTAGGAAAGGGTTAAAGTAGTGTGTATGACTTCATTCTATTTTCTTGTAGATTAGATTAGGTAATTTTCGCCAGAAATGGCAAAAAAATAAACTTCTTTTTACAGAAGAACCTTCTTTCTTGTTTTCTGCCTGTCACTAAATTGAGAGGGTTAGGTTAGATAAAGTGTCCGGTAGGTTAGTTAATTTTGTATAAGCCGTATGTATTTATCTAACCCAGCCTTCTCGACCTAGATAGATCCTGGAAGAAATATCTGCGTCCTTGTTCTTAATTCAGTTCATACAACGGCAGATAATTCGTGAAATTTACTGTTTTGTGAGCAGTAATGAATCGGAATTGCCTATTGAGGCGTAGTGTGAGGCAGCCTGATAATAGTAAAATCATAGTTCGTTTGCGACACTAGTAATGTTTTGACGGTCTGTGGATGATGGTAGTTTAGAGGCGATGTTGGTTTATACTATGGCCATCCTGAGGGGAGGATTTCCTTTTTATATTTCACAAAACGAATTCCAAGCTAGTGGTCCTTCCCCGAAAGTTGTGCTTACCGAGGAAGTCCTTTCGACTTGTAACCGATCTGTGCCATAGACACAAATATAGTTCAGGTACATTGATGGGAAAAGTAAATAAAATATATTGTTGTAAATTGTAAATATTCGTGATCTACAAATGTAATCATAATCATAATTTATAAATATAACTGCTAAAAACTTTGCGATAATAGTAGTTTTATAAAACATGATGTCTGTAGTATTAAATCAGGGTTTCACTGACTTACAGAAAGACTGAGTATCATTCGGGATGTCGTGGGTTCGATTCCAGCGGCCTACTATCCTGACTAAGGTTTATCCAGGGTTTTCCTCAGTCAAACCAGGCAAATGCCGGGATGGCACCTTCAACATAGGCCCTGGCCGTCACCTTCCCGAATCCTTTCCCATCCCCATATCCCGGCCTGAGCCTTAGATGCCTAAAGACCATAAATAAAATAAAAAATTCATAAAAACTGAGTCGTGAGGTTTCGCATAATAAAACGAAACGAAACAAACAAAATAATAAAATGTCATCAAATGAGCAATTATTAACAGTTTATATAAATTCCCTACCTCATATAGACTCAAATCATTCCCTTCTCTCCTTCCAAAAAGGTTACGTGTGGGTACGTCACTGCTGAGGTCTCTAGTGGAAGCATATAAAATGATGATTTTCTGTTCGTGGCAACAATTTAGTGTGCAAGGTAAATTGATGGTGATTTGCGATTACCATCCACTGCCTGAAGATTATGTTAATGTGTTAAGAACAAAACAGTTTTTTAAAAAAAATTATCAAATACTAGCCGTAAATTCGTCACATTATAAAGAAAATGAGAAATGTATATTGGTACTGAATTGAATTGAAATCGACCAGAGTTCTTCAGTATCAAAGCGCATTATTTTCACAGCTTAATTAAATTTGTTTTATGAATATAACAGGTTGTTTGGAAGTGCAGGGTGCCCACAAGCAGGAAAAGTCAGGAATTTCAAGATTTGTCAGGAAAATGATTAAATAGGAGGTCAAAAGTCAGGAAAAAGTACAGAATCTGCCACTGCGTCAGGAAATTTTCCCTCAGGGGCTCGTATCTGTGTGAAGGTGCCAGAACATCCGTTTCAGAAAGCTTTGAGACATATCTCCAAGACAAGCAAGAAATTGCCAGGCTCGATGATTTCTATGCTTCCCTTCTTTCAAACAACCAAAACTACTCATCACTGTGGAAAGTAATAAAGTTGAGTTTGATATTTTTCCACGGAAATGCTACCGTTGAGAGTCGTTTCTCAATCAACAAGTCTGCTCTTACTGAAAACATACAATAATAGCACTGAGGAGAGCGCATGATGCTGTTATCAATTGCAGAGGAATCCATAGTATTGTCATACAGACAATGCTAACATATGCAAGATCTGCTCGGAGGCAATATGAAGATTATCTGGAAACACAGCGTAATGCCAAGAAAATAGAAGAGAATAATTCTGAAAAAAAGGGAAGGTCATGAATAAAAAAAGAAACTGGGAGATGAGCAAAAGAAGTTGAGAGAACACTCTAAAGTGGAGCAAGACGAACTTTTGCGGAAGTTGCAAAATTAAAATCTATGGACATTGTTGAAACTTCTGTTTTCGTTCTGGTGATATTGTTTAATTATTATAAGATATTGTCTTGTAGTTGTTAGCATTTACTTTGGCTTATTTATTTATTTATTATTAAGTTTCAGATACAGCTGGAGTTGCCATTTTACACAGAAACTAAATAACTTTACTACAAACTAAATAACATGAAATTAAATTTTAAACAACACACAACACAGCAATTGATATCACTAACATGACGATTATAATACACAAAAGGAATAACTCAGATATTGGTATTTAGCGTTCGATGGAAAATGTTTTCAGATCCTAAAATATCGATATTTGAATCGAGATCATTATACATAGTTACTAGTCTGTGGAATAAGGAGCGCTGCAGTATACTTATCCTATGCGTGGCCCAGTGCAGGAGGTTATTATTTCTTGTTATTCGCAAGAGAATACGGAAGTAAAATTTAGATACAATCCCTCCAGTTCTAAGATTCCCGTTAAGTCTCTTGTAAAAGTACATCAAATCTGCCAGCTTGCGACGAGAAGAGGGAACATGGAGACCAAGAACGGATAATAACTCTGGTTTGCTTAAGCTATATACGTACTGATGGTATTTTTCTTTTGACTATAGCAAGAAAAAGGTTAAGAACAGAATCAATATGAGATAGATTACAAATACTAGCTAGCCATGTTCCAAATTGGGGAACATCATTTGGGACTTGCCCTAACATAACATGTTCATGCTGGAAAAATGTAAATTTGGGTTATTTTAATCAGTACCTTCGCAAAATATTTTAGTAAAAGTTTATTCCTGTAATTTTATTGTATTTTGAATTGTAAAGCAGTAACAAAATCATAAAATTTGCTACTCAGGTATGGGGCTGGTGGAGGGACTGTATGTAAAAGAAAACAAAATATTTTGCAGAAATATGGAATTGGATACTCTGAGAGTCAGGATTTTTTTTATAAATCTGGTCAGGAAATTTAAGTTTACAAATTTTGTGGGCACCTTGAAGTGATTTTCCTTTAATAAACCATTGGGATCGATCTTTAACCATCAATAACATATTTGATTAATGCAGACACGAAAGAAGTACCTCACCTCTGAAAGCAATATCTGTTTAATTTCATCAAGAAATAATTTACGAAGAGAAACGATGCTTACTTCTTCCGTGTGCATTTAAGAAATCCTGTAGCTAATCTGCCGTTTACAGTGTCACCCTTGCGAATGCTCACATAAGAGCCAAGATAAATCTTCAGTTTTCTGTTTTCACTGGTGGTAGTAGTGAACAAGCTTAAAAGGAATGTAAACTGTATCGCACCAGCTGTAAAGTTGTCTGGCTGTTAGGTGAAAGCGGCGTTGCTTCGCCATTTTTGCTGAAGCAGATGGCATCATTTAATGGTTACATCTTTTTTCGCAGCTCTAGGAGCTAGGTTTCTCCTAAAACTTGTGCTCCTGCCAGTAGCGGAGCGTGGCTTGCTTGCCTTTCCCTGGAGCTTACAGTATTGCGTTTATCGCTTTCGCTTGGCACCGTATAAATCCCTGATGCCTCCTCGCAATTCCGGGATTTGCAACACTGTAATCCAGGCAGGAAGCTTTCTTTTACACTTTCTCCTTGTTGGTGGAGTTACTGTACAACATAAAATCATTCCAATAGTATCAACAGTGTACAAGATCTGTATCTGCCTTGGTTCTGCTCTGGAATCCTCAACTAGTAACTGTCCAGTGCAAGAGAGACTGAACCTAGGCATTAGAGCTGATTGATGTCGACTGCTCGCGCTCAAACAGGATTCTTTTACCTTAACAGCTGTGTTTGACCTGAGAACCATGTTTCGCGCGTTATCCAATTTTACATAGTCCTCGTCACACATAATTTATTTACATATATTAAACCGAATTTTAATTAGCTGCTTCTTTCCAATTTTTAGGGAGTTGGTGGACATTGAGTCACTGGTGGAGAAGCTCGGGGTGGAGTCCCTCAGCGCTCGAGACCAGTGGGGCTATACACCTGCTCACTGGGCAGCTTTGGATGGAAACGTTGAAGTGATGCGCTACCTGGTGGAGAGGTCTGTCCCTGTGGACCTTCCTTGCTTAGGGACGCAGGGTCCAAGGCCAATCCACTGGGCGTGTCGGAAGGGCCACGTGGCAGTTGTGCAAGTGCTTCTTCAGGTAAGCATCTGGAAAGCTTTCACTAGGGCAGATAGGTGTACAACTTGTAATTTTCATGCAGAGAAACTGTGCCTTGAAAAAGTCTCATGATTATAAAAGTTGTTCGCTTTAACAGTATCGATAAATTGTTCCAAAATAATTGGGATATTCTACGGAAGAAGGCCTTATAGCCAGATAATATCCGGAGACCTTATTCCGTCGAAAGCTCTAATTTTATTATATTGAACGGATTCTGAGTCTTTTTGTAGTGCACACGATCTTCTTTCTCAAAGGTGGGGCAGTGTAGAAAAAGGGCAAATTAAATTAAAACATGTGTAGCTGTATAAACATAAAAATCCGATAAATGAAACCGAAGTGCGTAGTAGTGTTTTAGTAGTTATTGCGTGTAGAAAACATGTAGACCAGTCTGGGTACCATAGTCCAATTTCCGATTGAGTGATCTTCAGGACCTGTGAGAATTTTGTTTTTCCGAGGCGTTCATAGATTCTATTAGGGAAGTTCAATATGATATAAACCTCCCCAGGTTATCCTCGAGTTTCTTTTTATTTGTAATACAGCAGTCAACCGCGGTACCGGTAGTCATTCGGTCTGAGGCGTCTCCAAGGCTCTAGGTTCGAATTTCGTCTGGGGCATAGGATGTTTGGGGTATTTTAAATTTAAAATCTAATTGCATCGTGACGGGCCAAAGTCTGTAGTTACTAAAATGGTCCAAAATTACAAAGTTTACAAAGGTTTTATTTTTATTAATTCAGTAGCGCGTGTCAGATTGATGTATTTGAATTCATTTTAAGGCCTTTAGGCAACTATGGCTCAGGCTGTATGGATGATGACGGGATGAATTGGTGGAATGAAAAAAGTGGGAGGAAACGGGAGCACCCCGAGAAAACCCTCGCACACGATGTTTGTCCACCGCAAAGCTCAGATGACATGAGCAGGGATCAATCCGGCGACCCCTACCACCTGAGGTGAGCGCTCTACCAACTGAGCCACCGTAGTAGAGCTCTTACTCTTTCTACGTTGCTTGACATGATCTTTCTAACTCATAATCTTCGAATAATAATTTAAATTCAATTTTTAAAATTCCGAAGGAGGTCGTTAAAGTGTGTTCAGTTTTTTCTATGTATATATATAGATCATACAAGGTTTGTTCTGAAAGTAGTAGGACTGGCTTTTTCCTGAGTGAATGGGCGGACGAGAGGCGGTCTGCGCGCGCACGATCAGTGGAGGGGGATATTGGGAACGCTGGGAAATAGCGGCAGTCGGCTCTCGGCCGTTGAAGAGACCAGGTCGCTTGTAGTGTGAACCCCTGTCGAAACGCCTCGTCACGGAGAATCATGGAGCGTTTACTGGAGCAGCGATACGCAATAAAATTTTGTGGAAAGCTTGGTAAAACGGGCAAAGAGACGCAAGACATGATTAAGGAGGCCTACGGTGATGCTGCCATGGCTAGATCGGGTGTGTTTGAGTGGCACAAGCTGTTCCGAGAAGGTAGGGAAAGAGTGGAAGACGACGACCACACCGGACGCCCTTCGACCAGCAAGACCAACGAAAATGTGTCGCGAGTGCAAAATTTACTGAACAGTGATCGTAGGATGAGTATCAGAATAATTGCTGATCCGTCCAGCCATCGCCAACAACTGGCGGCTGCACCATGACAACGCGCCAAGCCATACAGCGTTCGGGGTAGTGGAGTATCTTGCCCAGCACAATGTCGCAACGCTCCCTCATCCCCCCTACAGCCCCGACTTGGCCCCGCCAGACTTTTTTCTATTCCCGAGATTAAAATTGACGCTCAAGGGGAAGCATCACGGCTCGGTACAGACGGTTCAACAGGCCGTGACGAGGGAGCTAAACAGCATTCAGGTCCAGAGGTTCCTGGAGGCATACGAAAACTGGAAAACTCGTTGGCAGCAGTGTGTAGATGCGGAAGGATGCTACTTCGAACAATTCTAATCGTTTGTACTATTATCATGAATACATTTTTTTTTTAAATCAGTCCTACTACTTTCAGAACACACCCTGTATATGCAAAGGAGAAAATGTCTTAAATCAGAGAAGGCAAATATATCAAATACTGATTTTTTCCAGGCTGGAGTTGCCGTGAATGCTGCAGATTTTAAAGGTTTGACACCACTAATGACAGCGTGTATGTTTGGACGAACTGCAACAGCTGCTTTTCTGCTTGGCATGGGAGCTTTGAACCATCTAACGGATATCAATGGAGACACGGCGTTGCATTGGGCTGCTTACAAAGGTTCGTATTTTTAGAATATACAACTAAATAATTTCAATTTTGTTTATGGTTATGCTTCTAAGACTCAGACCGGGATAGGGGAGGGAAAAGGATACGAGAAGGTGTCGGCCAGGGCCTATGTTGAAGGTGCCATCCCGGTATGTGCCTGGTGTGACTGAGGGAAAACCATAGAAAAACCTCAGTCAGGATGGTCGGTCGCTGGAATTGAACCCACGACCTCCCAAATGCTACGTCAACGCTCTACCACCGAGCTGGGACGGCTCGGTGTGTATCTTTAAAGTAAGTCCTATGTCTTTAGAAAGAAACTGTATATCTTTTACTTGGTTTATTGATTAATTGACATGGAAAATATTTGTATTTGCTGACTGATTAGTTGTGACGGACACACACATAGGAAGAAACTTATTTTCACATATCGAATTGACGCCCAACACTCCCGGAAAATATGTTTTAAATATCGTTATATTTATTTGGTCTGTAGAAATTTCCACTAGATTTCTAGTCCGTGTCAAGTCTTCCATCATATAAATGTAATAATATTTCTTACTTATCAGTGGTATTTTTTTTATTTTGACGGAGGTTATGAACTTTATAAACATATTCATTGCATTTTGAACACACCAGTTATTCTCTCCTGTTATTTTTTGTTTTCTTCTTTTGTTTAAGCTAAGGGAGGGACCTCTTAGTTCATCAAATTTGACAGATGCGCTCGCCCGAGGAGAGGGCAGCGCTAGGGGAAGAAAAGTAAAGTTTTTATTAGTACTGATCCTAATTGGTGGAAAGGAAAAGGGGATATCCTTTCTTGTTTCTTTAGATCATTTTCTACGTTGTAGAGTGCAGTCTGAAGGAGGAGATGGAATAATTCCGAAACTGTTAGGCTTTAGTTTCTTTTTGTGTTATAAAGTATAATCAGCCTTTTCAGAAAGCTGTGTTTCTTTCTGTACAAGTTTTCTATCCAACTAATATTTTCCTCATTCAGCATTTGAAATGCGTACACTTTTTTTTTGCGACTGCTCATTTGTAGTTATTGAATAAAATGAAGAAATGTGAAACGGAAATTTAACACTACATAATCGAAACGTATTCACTCCATTCTTCGAAGTAGTCGGCTTATTTTATTGTAAAATAATAAAAAATAGATAAGTTGATGGAAGTTCTAGTAATAATGTGCTATCACATTGATAAAAAATGGCCGATGAAAAGTGTTCTAAGTCCAAACTGGTAAAGAATTTACCTGCAGTGGTGCGAGTTACATAGCCATGTAAACAAATAAAATACTTGCTTTAAATACTGGCCAGTAATTTTCATACCCTGCAACTTTTGCACTCCGAAAAGTGTGTACATGTAACGTAATTATGGAGTTTTTTTTTTATTACTGTTGTGTTTCCGTTTCGGAGACTAATTCGACTAAGCCTTGAGGGAAACTGATGTGATAAAAGCATGGCGATAAGGTTGTTTCTAGGTAAACGTGTCGTGTGTAGCAATAGCGTGCGTTATTATAGGACCAGAATCACTCGTTCTGTCGTAACACTTGACACACCACCTAGACACAACGTTGTCGCCACGCTTTTATCACATCAGTTTCCCTGAAGACGCAGTCGGATTAGTCTCCGAAACGTCGGAAACGCTCGTTGCTTCACAACAGTAATTAAAAGTCCATGAATTTGTTAGAAGATTGTTTAACTACTGTATTTTACAGGTATTTTGCATATAAGATTTGTCCATAAAAGATTTAATTGTCTGAGTATAAAAATTTACGTTAATTTTTTCTGTGTTATTTATTGTTATTACTTATTTTTTTTTAATTAAAAAGACGACACAACATTTTTCCCAGTTTGGTGATTAGTCGAGTCATAATTCTGTTTTCTTTCCAATGCTTGTCATTGTATTTTACTGTTAATAAATTTGATCGACTGCCTGTGCAACCTAAGTTAACCGTGTTCCATTTTTATTGTAGGTCATCCTGAGCTGATTAAACTGTTGATGTATTCAGGCGTAGATTTGCAGAAACCGGACAATTTCGGGTCGACACCTCTTCATTTGGCTTGTCTATCTGGGAACGTTACTTGTGTAAAGATTTTATGTGAGAAGGTTAGTAGTGCATAAATAAAAGGCATAATAAACTTGCAGTCAGAACCGTTGGGGGTCGTTCTAAGTCATAGTTGTGCAGTGTAAGTAGAAAATATTAATATTAGAGAGTTTGTCTCCCTCCGTGTTATTTTAGTTTTTTTTTTTGTTAAAAAAAAGGGGTGAATTTAGTTGTTTTTGGGTGTAGCAAAGAATATATTGAAAAAGTAAAGAGAAATATTCAGAAACATGCGTATGAATACCAGCATAAGATACTTTACATGAACTGAATTTCACGAAGTACGTGTGTGCTGTGTGAAATTCAGTTCATACATAGATCCTTTTTTCCTTTGTATTTTCATTTTTGCCTTAAATTTCCCTTCTGCTTTCCTTTCTCTTGATTTATTTGTTTAGTAAGCTTCAGATACAGGGTAATCGCCATTTTACGCTGAAACTAAATAAGATTGCAAAAACTAAATAACATCACTATAAACTAAATAACATTAAATAATAAAACGACACATAACACAACAAGTAATATAGAAAACATGAGGATTATAACATACAAGAAAAATAGCTCGGATATTAGTATTTAGCGCTCGATGAAAAGTGTTTTCAGATCCAAAAATGTCAATACTTGAATCAAGATTATTGTACACAATTACCAGTCTATAGAATAAGGAGGGCTGCAGTATGCTTAACCTAGGCGTGGTATAATGAAGCAGGTTATTATTTCGTGTTATTCGCAAGGGAACACGGAAGTAAAATTTAGATATTAACTCTCCAGTTCTAAGATTCCCGTTAAGTATCTTGTATAAATGCATCATATCTGCCACCTTGCGACGAGAAGAGGGAACGTGGAGACTAAGAACGGATAATAACTCGCGCTTGCTTAAGCTACGTACCGATGGTATTCTTCTTTTGACTATAGCAAGAAAAAAGTTCAGAACAGAATCAATATGAGAAAGATTACAAATACTAGCCATGCTCCAAATTGGGGAGCAGTATTCAATTTTAGGGGAGATGAAGGCTTTGTAGAACATTGTCAATGAATGAAGGTCGTTAATTTCTGTAAATCTGTAGAGAAGACCAAGTAAGCGCATAGAGCTCACGTTAGTTATAGAGGTCACGTGATCAGCAAACAAAAGTTTTAGTCAAAACGTGTTTTAAAAAATAAAACACAAGATTCAGAATCGGATTGCAGTTCAGAGTGCGGGGTTTCCTTTATGACATGTCTCCACATATGCTATAAAGGGAAAGATTCCAGCGAGTGTAACGGATTTATTGGACAGTAATTATCAACTGTAATTTTATTGACCCATTTGAAGTTATGAAGGAGTAAGTTTCTTCTATAGCTGCTCATAGTTGTTTAGAAGAAAAATTAATTTCTTAACAAGATATGAACGAAAATACAATTAGAAGCGAAGAAATTTTCTTTGTCCTGCCATCTCGCGGAAGCTCTGTAAGCTTGCGTTACCCACTTTAGATGGTTTATTTATTTAAAATGTTATTTTGGTCACAATTTTAAATCAAAATTCCGTCATATGAGTATGCAAAATTTGAAGTTTCTATGTAGGTCACTACAAAAGTTTCGAGATATAAGGGCATTGTAGGTGATTGGTTCGAGAAATACCTGTATTGGCAGAAGTAACCATTGTTGACTAACACCAGTAGTGCTTCACCTGTTGCGTCAACAAGGAACCTTGAACTACCAGATTTGTCGAGTCATTCAGTTAGTATTGTCGTGCCGAAAAGAGAACATTTTTTAGCAAGTTTTTTTGTACGGTTTAATACCTTGAAATCACATGAGTAACTGGCATTGAGAACCTTAATTTCTTCCGTGGTACTATTTTTGACTGGATCTAAGAGCTTAAACTTTACGTAAAGAAGAATTTCCGGGGCAGAAAAATATTGCGCTTGCAAAGGAAATGGTACGCACATATGAAGACACAGAATTTTGTTCTAAAGGTTAGATCTCCAGGTGTGTCAGCAATCCTGTACATTTAGCTGAATTTGAGGAAAATTTATATTCTTTGAATGGATACAATCTCACTGAGTTCCGGTAAGAGTCTGAGAAGAAATAACGCTGGGAAATTCTTCAAAGATCAATTAAGGAAGTGTTCCATCGCTTTTCAGACGGCGTGATGAGACATGGATATACCAGTTTGAACAACAAATGCCAGTCAATTGTTTTTTCCTAATCCACCTGTCAAACTCAAGAGACTGGAGTTTTGTCGTAACGTACAACTGTTCCCTTGGAAAATGAAAGGACAGTGCCTGCACAAAGAAACAAATGTTTTCGTATAAGAATTCTTTGGCAAAGGAATAAAAGTGGGGGAAAAAGAAAAATCGAAGACCAGAGTGAGGTATATTTTGTGGCATCACGACAAACATCATCATTGTCACGCGTACTTTTTTTTGTTCATTCGTTTAGATTATGATGTCAACTTACACTTGACGATGCGGTTACAGTTAATGAAAAGTAGCTTACAACGGAAGGGTCATTCAGATCACTTCGAAACTCAACTTCAAATTTCGTACACAAACAAGTCAGCCACAAAGAGATTACCACAAAAAAACTTAGCTGCCAGTTTGAACTGCAAGGCTTTTGAATAACAGGATAAAATTTTGATGCGATCTATCTTTTCAGTGCTTGTCAAAAGTTTGAAACGGCTAAATATCTCGGTTAGAATGTATTTTTTTGAAAACTTGAAAGAGACAAAGTTGCAGAAAATTAACAGAGCTATCGGATGAGCTAGCCAATCAAAATGGGCCCAACTTTGATTTTTAAATGAGAACCCCCACCTTTTATTGCAGATTCGGTATCCACGGAAAAAAGTAAATCTGAATATGTCTTGCTTTTTTGTGTCGTAATCTCTTTGTGGTTGACCTACTTGTGTACGAAATTTGAAGTTGGGTTTCCACTCATTTTCAGTGACCAACCCGTTCGATAGCTCTGTTAATTTTCTGCAACTTTTGTATCTCTCCCCCCCCCCCCCCACACACACACACACACACACATTCTAACAGAGATATTTAGCCGTTCAGTTTTAACACTTCCCACTGTTAATCTGCTTTCCGTCCCTGTAGGTCTCCTTACTCACATCTTGCAGGTTTGAGCAGAACACATTCTGATTTATTTTTTCTGTAGATACACAATCTGCAATAAACGTGGGAGGCCTATTTAAACGACCGAAGTTGAGCCCTAGATACCAATTTGATTGGCGAGAGCTCTGTTGATTTTCAGAACCTTTTGTCTCTTTCAAATTTTCAGAAAACACTCATTCTAATCGAGATATTTAGTCGTTACGGAGCTTCAAACACTTCCTAGCCTTAATCTGCTTTCCGGTCCTATAGGGCCCAGGACTCACAGCCTAGTTTTGAGCAGGACATATTCTTATCTATTGTTTTCCGTACGTACAGAATCTGCATTAAAAAGTGGAGGTTTCCATTTAAAAAAATCAAAGTTGGGCCCACACATTTTGATTGACTAGCTCATCCGATAGCTCTGTTGATTTTCTGCAACTTTTGTGTCTTTCAAGTTTTCAAAGAAATTCATTCTAAACGAGATATTTACCCTTTTCGAACTTTTGACAAGCACTGTAAAGATATACCACATCAAAATTTTATCCTGTTATTCAAAAACCGTGCAGTTCAAACTGGCAGCTAAGTTTTGGTGTGGTAATCTCTTTGTGGCTGATCTACTTGTGTACGAAATATGAAGTTGGGTTTTCTGCGTGACCCTTCCCTTGGTAGAACAGTTGAAGAAATTAAGTGGCGGTCATGCCTACAGAGGTGGTTTGCAAGGATGGAACTTCGTACATCTTTTGTGAAGCTGTGGCAATAAAAATAAATCTTTGCATTACTTGTGGATGGGCATGATGCACGAGGAGGCCAAGATTAGAATAGTACTTACGTGTGGAACCTCCAGTTGTATTACACTTTTAAAACAGCGTTTAAGACAGAAACTATTCCCATTGTGAGATTTTCTACGTCAAAGATCAAGAAAGAAGAAAAAATAGGCAAAAAAACAATATACAGAAGTCAGCACTTTAGTTCGTGTACTTCTCTTTATATATATAAGATGGTAAACAAGGTAGAAAAAAAAGGACACTTACATGTACATAGTGAAATCTTGAGATAGGAGCACACGAACTTCAGAAACACTATAGAAAATTAGTACGTTTCGCAATTGCATTTTCAACTGGTAGGAAGGAAAATGGACAGAGCGAACAGGTGCGAGAGTGATGTTAAGGAAACGCGATATTGCCACCTTTATATATATAAATAAATCACAGCCATATTCAATCCACTAGTGGATGAGGCATCTCCCCG
>JAGDQP010016499.1:3909-14657 GCA_022664845.1 Lepisma saccharinum
CTTTGTTCCTGTTACATGCTGTCACCAAGGAACTTGGCTCATCCGTCTCCCATTTCACACCTTTTTAGGGCTAAAGAACTTGGCTCCACTTTTTGCACCTCTGGTGTTTTTGTTCGGATTTCACAGCTTTTTGTACGTGTATAATATATATACTCGCTCGCTCGGCCTCGTTTAGGTCCTCGCCCCCCGTAGCTGGCTGCGCCCCCAACTTCGAGTTTTTGGGTACTTACGCCCCTTCATCGTAACCACTCTCCAGGACATTGTGCTTCCATGTTGCAGATTTTTTCCCATACCCACCACCCGTGGGAATGAGATATTTATTGAAACATAGGGAAGCTTTGCCATATTTGCCAAACCTACTTGTGATGATACAGCAAATTTGCTTCCTGCTGGCGGCCCTAAAATCCACCACCACCAACCCTAAGGCTCGAACATCATCTGGTGTTTTGCTCGGATTTCACAGCTTTTTATACGTATATATATATATATATATATATATATATATATATATATATATATATATACTGGGTTCGCCTCGCTCGGTGTGCTGCCTCAGAATTCCGTGTGAACCCCAACTTCAAATTTTTAGGGCTACGTCCCCTTTATTGTGATCAGACTTTCTGTGGACAGCGCCCCATGATGTGCAGACCTTTTCCCATATCGCCTTGGGGGCTGCATGCTCATAGCGGTGGTTTGATCCATTTATTGAAACATTTTCGTGATGGTACACCTTCATACCAAATTTCGTTTCTCTAGCTTCAGTGCTTTGGAAAATGGTATTTGGGCGGCTATGTTGAATTATAGAAAGCGATTTTTAAAAGGTTTTCTTACATTGCCGTTACCTACTTGTGATGGTACACATTCATACCAAATTTCGTTTCTATAGCTCGAATGGTGTGGAAAAAGTTTTTGTGCGGCCATTTTGATCCAAGTTAACAACTTTTTCAAAAATGTAAATTATCCCTAAACTACTCTCGTTAATACACCTTTATGCCAAATTTCGTATCCCTAATTCAAACGTTCTGGAAAATGGATTATGAAGTAAGCCATTTTGGATTCAAAATGATGTCTTTGCAGATATTTTGTAATCTACTAGTGATGATATACCGCCACACTTCGAAATTTCATATTTCAATTTTTAACATCTTTTTTTCTTACAGAACCTAAAAATCGCTGATTTCGCAATAAACTCTTGTTCCTGTATAGCATGCTGAGGTTTTGTGACACGCGGAACTCGGCTGCATGCACTGCCGTACGTGTTGATACTCCCCTCGATTCGCTCGCGTCGCTGCGCCAAGAATCCTACGGCAGGCCGCGCATCGAACTTGAGAAGTTTGGAGGAACTGCGTCTTTTTATCACAACCAGAATCTGCAGTGCACTGCGTCCCATGATGCAGATATTCCCTCATACTCCATAGCGCTGCGCCCGAATGGGGAAACTTCCACATTCTGCCTGTATAACATGCTCCTGGCAGTGCTAACGTTTGTGACGAGTAAAACCTGGTGGGACACGCAGGAGTATTGGAAGTTGGCGCGAGGAACTAGGCTCATCCATATTCCATTTCACCACTTTTTAAGGTTGAAGGAGTTGACTGGACAGTTTGCACCCCTGGTGATTTTGCTCGTATTTCGCAGCTTTTTACACTTGTGTAATGTATATACTCGCTTCGCCTCATTGGGGCGCTGCCCCAGAATTCCAAGATGGCCTCGCTAGGGCGCACCCCTTTATCGCAATCAGGCTCCAGCTGGGAACTGTACCCTAGTAGGGGAGACGAGCCGAATTTATTCAAACATACTCGTAATGGTACACCTTCATACCAAATTTCTTTTCTCTAGCTTCAGTCGTTATAAAGTGGGGCTTAGGCGGGCATTTTGGATAAAAGATGGACACATTTTTAACGTTTTCTTATATTTTCGTGACATACTCGTGATGATACACTGTCATTCCAAATTTCATTTCTCTATCTCGAACGATGTGAAAAATGGTATTTCAGCTGCCATTTTGAATCAAAGATGGTGACTTTTTTAAAACGTTGTTATGTTTTCCTAAACTACTCTTGATAATACATCATTATGCCAAATTTCGTATCTCTGGCTCAAGCAGTTGGAAAATGGATTTATGACGCCTGCCATTTTGGATCCAAGATGGCGTCTTTAAAGATATTTTGTAATATTTTCATAATCTATTAATAATGTTGTACTGTCAAACTAAATTTCATTATTCTAGCGGCAGCCGTTTAGGCTGTGTATTCTTTAAAATTTTAGGGTTGGCGGCCATTTTGAATCCAAGATGGCGACTTTTTCAATTTTTTAAAAAGTTTTCTTAATTTGCTATCAATGATGTAGTTTCATACCAAATTTCACTGTTCTATCTTTAGTCGCTTAGGCTGTGTATTCTTTTCTCACCAAAATTCACTCGTAGTGTTATACAAACACCTCCTACGTCACCTCAAGCCAAATACGTGGACCGCCATCTTAAATTTGCGTCACTCTTCGATTATGTCATCACTTTTTCCCACCCAAAATTCAATCGTAGTCTTGTACGAACGTCCAAACCACGTCATGGGGTCAACTACCTATCACGTCAATTGGACTACGTGGTGGACGCCCCTGGAAGGTAGGCAACCCGCAATTTTCAGTCGTTCTCGTACCCTTTCTACTAAGCTATGTTTAGAGTACTGTGTACACAAGTCAGTTTGTTAGCGCTATTTCTGAGAAGCTTTTTCTTTTTGTGTGGTTTTTCTTTAGGATGTGGACTGGTCTATTGCATTTGTAAGGTATTTTAAGGGTTGGGTAACAAAGATATTTACACAAATTACTAGGTTCATAAAATGTTGTAAACTATCGTTGTTGATGTACAGGCAGGGGAAAAAACATCAATTAAAAAACACGGAAAATGTGTATCTTTCTCCATGAGACAAAGAAGATTTTAGTTACATTGATAGTTTAAGATATTCTGTATAATATTAGCTCTTATTGGTCAAAATAAAATCAATTAAGAATAGAAAACTTTAATGTAGGTCATTTATAGTGTATTTCCGATTGCCTAACTTTCAATACTTATGGTTATATTATGAAAACTATAGGTCACTTGAAATATTAGTATCTTACTGCTTCAAACTACAATACACTACTTTATTGAGAATTACAGTAGGTCCTATATTAATTTATATTGCAATAGTGATTGTACAAAAACTACAGAATAAATATCAGGTACACTTTATCTCAGTAAGATGCGAGACATATCCTGTAGAGATATTTTATTAAAAATTTTTTGATCATGTATTCATTTCAGATAATAACAACAAGGACTTTACACAATGCAACCTTGCTCCATGTCGACATTTTAATTTTCAGTGCTTAGGAAGCACAGTAGTCAGTCACAGTAGTCAGTCACGACATTTTAATTTTCATTGGTAGTCATGCAATTATCGCTCTTAGTTCAAACTATTGTCGCTTATGCGAGCTGGAAATCCTATACTCCCTAATCCTTGTCCAGATCTAAAAAAAATGACTATTTAAACTGTTTTTGTTATAACAGTAACTTAAAAATATAACAGTTTAACCCACCTTTAGTCCATCCCCTTTCCGACCAGCGTTGCCAGGTTCGGAATTGAAATTATCTGTGGATACTACTAAAAATGTCTGTAAAAATACAAAAATATCTGGAGAAATGTCTGCAAACTTTTGTTTTTCTTACCTACTCTAATCACTGACAAGGAAAATGGATAATTTCTGAAACCCAGAAAGTTTTAGGAGGGATAAAAACGAGAAAGTAGTTGTTTTGCTTGAGAGAAGGGTCTAAAGTACAAAAAAAAACTAAGGCTATTTTTCATCTTTTCAGCAAAAAGATTGACAATTGATATATGACTACTATTTATTATAGTCTGCATGACCTTATGTGGACTTACATCTTTCTCTCTCTCTCTTGGAGTGACTCCCTCTCCTTGAGTTTTTTGAACTTTTATTTTAAGGCATTTAGGCAACTATGGCTCAGGCCGTATGGATGATGATGGGATGAATTGGTGGAATGAAGAAAGTGGGAGGAAACGAGAGAACCCCGAGAAAACTTACACACACGGTGTTTGCCCACCACAAAGCCCACATGGCATGAGGAGGGTTCGATCCGACAACCCTAGCACCAGAGGTGAGTACTCTACCAACTGAGCCACCGTGGCCCAACTCCCTGTCCTGTTTGTCATTCTGTGCTCTTCTCAGATTTTCAGTTTCCAATGACTTTGTCATAACTCCCTGAAGGTAGGAAGTCGTCATTAAACAACCACAATGAAAAAGAAGACTAGAGTGGTTGAAGGGAGGGGTGGGAGAAAAGGAAAATGCATCTCAGCCTCTCTATCTCTAGGTGGCACGGGTAGACAGACAAAAAAAAGAACTGGTGGTTCTTGATAAAGTTAGGTGTTTTCTTAGTGAGACAGGGATAATTTTCAAGCTTAAATTCAGTTGTGGATACAATATTGAAAAATCTGTTCACCATACAAAAAAAAATAATCTTATTTTCCGTATTCCATTGAAGATCTGTAGATCTGACAACGCTGTTTCCGATAGTGTTGGCCGAAATGAACTGGAGCTATTCTTTCGGAGCTATTCCGTCCGCGGAGCTGGAGCTTAATTAAGCTCCTCACGAAAATCTATGGCTCCGGACTCAGATGTCTGCCAAGACATGTCTCCTTGGGGTAGCACCACAAGTCCTAAATTGCACAAGTCCTAAATTTCACAAGTCCTAAAAGGCAAGAAGCCAGTTCTCTGGATTTTGCAGAAGTCCTAAATTGCAGAAGCCCTAAATTGCATAAGTCCTAAATTGCACAAGTCCTAAATTGCACAAGTCCTAAAAGACGAGAAGCCAATTTTCTGGATTTTGCAGAAGTCCTAAATTGCACAGGTCCTAAATTGCACAAGTCCTAAATTGCAGAAGTCCTAAATTGCACAAGTCCTAAATTGCAGAAGTCCTAAATTGCACAAGTCCTAAATTGCAGAAGTTCTAAACTTGTTTTGTGGCGCTGCTATCGCCTCGCAAGCCTGTCTCGACCTTACATTGCTATATGGGAATATGTATTAACTTGAAGATGTCTCAATATTCATTAGCCTAAATACCATTTTTTTCGTTAACTTACCTGTGTGTTTGATTATCCACTGTTATTAGACTAAGCTTTTATTTAGCTCTTACAGGCATTCTTTATTACTAGATCATTATATATCATCAAATGCCGTTGGGCAGGGAAAATTGTTGGTTTGGAAAATTGAAATCAGGGAAAAAAGATGAAAGTCATTTTGTAAGAACTCTCTAAAAAACCTCTTTGCAGCAGGTATGAGGCACAAGAATCTCACTAACATCTTATCTATTTATCACGAATTAAGCTCAATTTTTTTTTTTTTTCAATTTTATATTACCTTTTGTTTTTATATTAATGAAAAGTTTTCAATTACTAAGTGTGATTTAATTGATCAAACTCTGTTGTCAGTTATCAATCATTTTAATTGATCAAAATTTCATAGAAAAATGGTCATTTAAGTTATATATATATATATATATATATATATATATATATATATATATATACATGTATATATATATATATAGTGTGTTAATGAATAACACCAACAAATTTCTGAATGTGATTCTACATGACAAAAGAAGGAAAAAAGTCTCTATCAACCCGTGTCCGAAAATTCGTAATTTATTAATTACAGACAACCGAAAATGGAGATTTTTGAATTTTTTCAGTTGAATATTGTCAAAAGTAGCAGCCGTAGACCGAATGCGGCATATTACCGTTAAAGACTCTTAGCCTCCTCTATTCAAATTGTACCTAGGTGCAAGGGCGCCGATTTCTGTGTAACTTTGTAAGGACCTATTCAGATTTTTTTTTATTTTTGCCAGATAAGGGTCTAAGAAGGCACATATGATAAAAATCCAATTCAGATTTTGCCAAATATTGTATATTCATAAAAAAAACACATATAATATTATACATATAGTCATTATCAACGCTTCCCCAGGCCCAGCTATTACAGAATTTAGATATGTTTGTATATCTAAATTCATCCTCCATCCTCTCTCACAGAACTGGCCGATGCCCTGCACGAGGAATGGTGTAATATTCCACTTGCTACCATTCACGACCTCTATGCCTCCATCCCACGTCGCATCAAGGCTGTTCTGAAGGCGAAAGGTGGCCCGACACCATATTAATCTGGTAAGTTGCACTTTCGTTCAGGTGTTTCCATTATTCTGATAAGCATCTGTATATATGAAATAAATTTTGACTCCCATTTCAGCTGAAAGGGCACAGACGATCCAATCAAGAGGAGGAATATTTCCAGTGTAAATTGTGCAGATACCAATCTATAGAGAAGAATAGCTTCAGCAGACACATGAAAAGTCACGCACGGGAGAAATCTTTTAAATCTGAAATATGCCGATATGATAGTACACAAAAGACTAGCCTGAAAAGACACATGCTAACACATACGGACGAGTGGCCTTTTCAATGTGAAACGAGCGAATATAAATGTACTCTAAGGAGTAATCTGAAGAGGCACATGTTAACACATACGGACGAGAGACCTTTTAAATGTGAAATATGTGGACATGATTATCCTCTAAAAAATAGCCTGAAAAGACACATGATAACACATACGGACGAAAATGTGAAACGTGCGGATATAAATGCATCCAAAAGAGTGATTTGAAAAAGCACATGTTAACACATACAAACCAGAAACCTTTTCAATGTGTAACATGCGGATATAAATTTACTCAAAGGTGTAATCTGAAAATGCACATGTTAACACATACGGACGAGAGCGCCTTTCAATGTGAAACATGCGGATATAAATTTACTCGAAAGTGTAATCTGAAAATGCACATGTTAACACATACATACGAGAGGCCTTTTCAATGTGTAACATGCGGATATAAATGTACTCTAAGGAGTAATCTGAAGATGCACATGTTAACACATACGGACGAGAGACCTTTTCAATGTGAAATATGCGGATATGATTATACTCTAAAGAATAGCCTGAAAAGACACATGATAACACATACGGACGAGTGGCCTTTTCAATGTGAAACGTGCGGATATAAATGCATCCAAAAGAGTGATTTGAAAAAGCACATGTTAACACATACAAACCAGAAACCTTTTCAATGTGAAACATGCGGATATAGATGTACTCAAAAGAATCAACTGAAGATGCACATGTTAACACATGCAGACTAGAGACCCTTTCAATGTGAAATATGCGGATATGATTGTACTCTAAATACTAGCCTGAAAAGACACATGACAACCCATACGGACAAGTGGCCTTTTCAATGTGAAACGTGCGGATATAAATACATCCAAAAGAGCAATCTGAATATGCACATGTTAACACATACAGACGAGAGGCCTTTTCTACGATGAGGATGTTGTCTATGGAGCAGATCGTAGTTAATACGTTATTTTTTCATGAGAGTTATTGTAATTATTACTTGTAAAAATCGTTTAACTTTGATTTTTTTTTTCAATAAAATCGTGGTTATTTTATTTATGTTTTCGATGAACGCGATGAAGGTGACTTGGCAGAATGAATACAATTGAGTCTTATTCGAATCGATCTTGAGTATCTAATATCGCACCAGTCTATAAACCATTTTACGGCGAAGTGCATAGACGTTTTGATCTGCTGAATGGTTTTAGCTTGTACAAGCAAGGCTATATCATCGCCATACTGGAAAAGTTGGACATTTGTAGACAGAGAAGATATGTCGGCGACAAACATTTATTTTGAAGTGGGCATTATACATAGGTTTGAGGAACTCCAGAGTAATGGTGTATAGGATGTGAGAGAGTTGAGTTTATATTGATATATGAAAGTGGACTGATGAGAAAGTTGTCAATGAAACGAAGGTAGCAAGCCTTCGTAACATCCTAAAGACCTACCTACCTAAACCTCCATATTAAGCAAAATTCTCGAATGAATTATTGTTAAACGTCTTCACATCCGCCTACAAAACAGAAACATTTTGCCTATCCATCAAGCAGAATTCTGACCCGGCTACAGTTTTCATGACCAACTACTACGCCTCAATCCAAATTGGAAAGCATTTCTATACCTATAAACCCTCATGACACGTTCTGTTCGATCTGGAGAAAATATTTTGGCAAGGTATGGCACCATGTAATGCTACAATTCCATTGCACTGCTCTGGGAAATACTACAATTCCATTTACCCAGAGTTTACATAAGATACAAGTATAACTTCTTCATCGAACGTCTTGGCTACATTACTATCAATAATTCAAGATCGTTTCCTGACTTTCTTCACACAGGAATGCGTCAAGACTCAATGCTATCCCAATTCCTATACATTCTATACAGTTCAGACCTACCCACTCTACCACAAAATATACAGCTTTATCACAATGTGGACGATACAGCCTTTCTTGCCACCGCTAATACAATGCACTAAATAAACCGCACCGTGCAAACTGCAATGCTCATTCATGAAATTGTGCTCTAAATTGTAACTTACCATAAACGCAGCAAAAATCTAAGCCATTTTATTCTTGCCACCAAAACAACGCTCACGTCATCAGCAAAACCCTTCTAAACTACAGCTCCACGTACCATGGACACAAGTCCGACTATCTCATATCGTTAAACTACTTTAGATAATGTTCGACCATCACTTAATATAGAAACCATACTTAAAGCAACTCATCATTAAAGGATACAACCGTTTAAACGTATTAAAGAAACCCACAGGAACCACTTGGGGGATGGGACCATCAATACTTATAAAACATTCCTCAAAACAATACTAACATATTGACATACGGCTTGGATATCAGCTACCCAGTCATTCTACAATAATCTTAAAAACTTAAAACTACCAAGATACATTGTTCATCTCTATGCTCGAGTTACCATTGTCAAGATCCTCTTATATAGAATCAGTTCGCCCACGTTGTCACCAGCCGATATGAAAACAATCGCACGCTACTTTTAGACACTATTAAACAAAATCTCAACTACACTCATGAATGCCCATTTCTAATCCCCAATCTACTGTCGCTTCTTTTCAGCATCTATGCTTGCTGACGACCACGTTGATTTACCGCAAATAGCATCTTTCACAACCTCACACATGCCTGATTTTATATTACCATCTTATGCACAGTAAACGATTGAAAACACTTGTTTATGATTATGATAAAAACGTAATGTCCGAATTGTTTATGTAAAATAAATAAAATTTGAAGTTTTCTTAAAATCTCTTTGACCCTCTCCTAAATATCAGTTTCACAAATGCCTTTCAAACCTATTCCCAAAAAAAGGGCGTAACCCTTTCACTGGGTCACAGTCGTGGCACCACCGTGGTTAATTTATAAAATCGAACAGCACCTACTCTTTTAGGAGCAGAACCTTCTAGTTCTGGCACACCCAAGAGACGGGTACTTGTTCTGTAAATGAAACCATAAAAAGTATTGGTTCTAAAACAAGCACATTTTGTCGTCAAGTTTTCAATAGTATCAAGCTTAATATTACAATATCATTTTTTACGAAATTTTACTCAATTTAACTACTATTTCTATTCATACTTGAATAATCATTCGCACTCAGATCTGAACATATATTGAGCAGCTTTTGAGAATGTATTTAGTCAAATAAAATGACTACATGCCTTCCTCAATATTGACACAAAATTAATCGGCATTTAACCAGTGTGTGCTCTAAGAAATGGCCTCGAATTCCTTAAAACATTCTTAAATATGAAACAGACAATCGAGCTGTTTACAAAGTAGCCCCAGAAAACAATAAGTGGTCATCTCTGGTACTTGAGCGAAGAACTTATTGGCTTGGCGTTCTCCGACGAAGAACTCTACACAGAAACAAAGCAAGAAATGTTGAAAAACTTGAACACAGATACCAGTAATGATGAGCCATCAAACGGCTACATATACTTCGGAGTGCCCTTCTTTCACTACAGGATGCCAAGATCGAGAATTTTGTAACGAAGAATACGATGCAGTTTTTTTGAATGTCTGAGTATTCTAACATTTCTTGCACATAATTCGGAGACACGGAAATCCAACACTGAATACTTAGCTGATAGTGAAGTAGTTAAACACATGAAAGTAGTTAATCACAGTGCAAAACGCGGAGTTGCCCCCATACAATACTATAACGGTACTATCACAAAGAACGAGGAACAGAAACAGTACCTACTTCAAGTTGTTGCGTAACACAGGAAGCAATATCCAGACTGTTCAAAGAGTACCCTAAAGTAAACTCAATATGTTGAAGCGAAGTGTAAAATTAGAGTGAACAAATAAATTTTACAAGGTTTTAATAATGCAAATATAATAAGCAGTAATGTGCTTTTATGTGTAATATGTATATAACAATGTGTATAACAAAATGTATAACAATGTGTATATATCAATTGCATTCAAAATTTGAATCGGCTTCCGCAAACATTAAAAATTGTAAAAATTTAAATTTTTACCAGTGTATCTATTTTCAGTGGAGTAATAAACTTTAGGGGTAACGCAAGTGAAATTCTTGGGGAAATCCCTAATTTTTGAACCACTTTAATATCTATATATATATAAATCACAGCCATATTCAATCCACTAGTGGATGAGGCCTCTCCCCAAAGGGAGGAGTTGGTCTACTGCTCCCACGCTGACCAGACGGGTTGGGAGAGGAGAGCCGAAGCTCTCACTGTGATCGCCACT
>JAGDQP010016499.1:14757-26562 GCA_022664845.1 Lepisma saccharinum
ATATATATATATATATATATATATATATATATATATATATATAAATAAATCACAGCCATATTCAATCCACTAGTGGATGAGGCCTCTCCCCGAAGGGAGGAGTTGGTCTACTGCTCCCACGCTGACCAGACGGGTTGGGAGGGGAGAGCCGAAGCTCTCACTGTGATCGCCACTGTCTTTTATTCACAGTAGCTCCCCAATTGTCCTCACGATGATGGGTCAACACCGAAATTTTTGAGCCCCCACCGGGAATCGAACCCGGGACCGCTCGCACGGAAGTCGAGCGCGCTACCGACTAGGCTACGCAGGAGCTCATATATATATATATATATATATATATATATATATATATATAAATCACAGCCATATTCAATCCACTATTGGATGAGCCCTCTCCCCGAAGGGAGGAATTGGTCTAGTCCTGCCACGCTGACCAGATGAGTTGGGGAGGAGAGCCGAAGCTCTCACTGTCTTTTATTCACAGCAGCTCCCCAGTTGTCCTCACGATGCTGGGTCAACACCATATATATATATATACTCATTTTCAAATGTTATGAAGTTCACTGGCATTAGTTAGATTGGGTTACAGAAGTCAGGTTGGGGTGCTTCTTTTAACTATACTCGATCCTCTCATTCGCTGCTAGTTCACCGCAACGCTAACAGGTAATTCCTTTCCAATTGAATCGGGAATCGCTGATTTAAAAACAGATTTTGTACCGTGGTGTATGTCAAAACGGCTACGAGAATTCTCGGCATCTTCACTGAGTGTGAAGTCAATTTCACGTGTCATTTTGACGTGCAAGATTAGAGTTATGAAAAAACTAACTTCATCATTGAGTGTCTTGGAACATTCTAACGGAGACTGATGTCACATGACCCACTTACGATTTAAAAAAAAGAATGAAACACAGTTAAGGTCGCCGCCCTCAAGATCGCGGTCATTGTCGTCATATTGTCCAGAATGCTTTTCATACATATAGAAGAAAACATCGTTTTCCGAACTCTGTATTCGATTTATTTACTCTATGTTCCATCTTCATCGGGCCCTTCTGTTGTTATTTCTTGACAACACTTATAAGGGGTTAGGAACTGTACCTACATACGAATTTAGATCAAAATCAGGCTCTGACACTTGGAGAGTATTCCTTGTAAGTAAATCCATAAACTTAACAGAAACAGAGTTGGAACAGGGAATCCAACAGTTAATGGACGTTGTTCCCTTAGCGGAGATAACAATTCCCACTCTACATCCATTTCAATATGTGAAAATATTGATAAGGACGGTGTTGCTTTATCTTTCTTGGCAGGGGTAATTTTGTCAGCAATAATAAACTTTAGTTATATTGTTGCTTTGGTGATTCTGGATGAGACACTGTGCTCAGCAGGCAGCCTCAGCAAACTTTTACGAAAGGAGAAGATAACACTTCATTTTCTTCCTGCGCTTGTCTCTGGAATTGTAGGCCATTTACGGTCAGTTCTACAATCGACCACTAAACTTCTAGTCAGTGTTAAGTTGAGGATAACTCTTATTTTGCGTACACTCATTGGTCAAAATCAGACTTAGCCTCAACTTAGCGCTGACTAGAATTTTAGCGATTGATTGTAGAACTGACCCTTAGAGAGCATAGTGTCTCTTTGTGATGTACGGGGCCACTGAAACGAGATGCATAAGAAAATCAAGAATCTTGAGAAAGATTCATCAGAAGTCAAAGAGGTGTTCTCAACGAAGAGAAAGGGAAATGTTTGAAAAATGCAAAACGGTTTGTGGAAAGTTTTATTAAAGAAATTAAGCAAAGATTCAATGATAAAGCAATGAAATTGATCCAGCTTAGTGCTTCGTTTTAAGATTTTGATACGTTCCCACAGCTTAGGGAAAGTGAGTGTAAAGAAATCTGCGCTACTTCTGGAATCAATGATGTTGATGTTGTTATAGCAGATCTTCGTTCTTTTAAATATATTGCACGCAATAAACCTGAATATTCTGTAACAGATGTTCCTTCTTTCATTCTAAAAGCTGGTTGGTATTGGTTACGAGGCTCTTAAATGTATTGTCGAGTGTGTGATGTGTATCCCTGTTTCTACTGCTAGTGTAGAAAGGTCCTTCAGTGATAAGAACAAAATTATGCCTAAATTACGAAATCGTAGGGTAAAGATATTCTTCACCCTGTTTAGAAGTGTCGATAGAAGGAGACATGGAGCCTAGGGAAGACTTTATTCACGAGGTTATCGACTGGTATGCAGTGAGGAATATCAGGCACACTCGACTGATTACGTTTCTATCGTTTATTTTGCTTTACAGCAGCTTTTATATCTTTGTGAAAAAAATATGTTGATTAGACAATTTTTATTCAGAGAATGTATGAGTACGATTTCTCAATAACAACAAGTTTGGTTGAACACTTGCCAATCAATGTAAATAAGCATTGTTAGTGCTGACACCAGCATTCGCTTGGTGGGACTGGGGAATACAAAAAAAAAAGTTTTTTCGTGTTCCGAAATTAATTATATTCCTTATCTCGGTGATAGGGATTGTTGTTGCTGTTGTGAACAATTGTTTATTATTTTCACCCCGTGTGTAAAGGAATTCACCCCCAGGGAAACTGTTCTGAAGTCATCTGCGTATGATGAAGGCAAAAGAACCGAACAAAACCTTCTTAACCTACCCTAACCCTTCTTAAATAGCTTATTGATAATGCATATGAGAAAATAAGATTGTTTTTGACAGAAAAATGAAGAAAAGCAACAAATTTGCACATTAAAATTTTTAGAGTAATTCCTATTAAGATCATCAAGAGACAACCGATGCAAACGGGAGAGTATTAAAGTCACTATTTACTTTCAGGAGGGGCTCAAAGACTAACTTAATTTCCTGTTTCTCCTAGTGTAATGTATATGATAAAACACAAAAAGCTCACATTAAAATACATATAAAAAGGTCTATCTTTTCTTGTAGCTTACAAGTGTACAATACGCCCTTAATTTTCCCGGTTGGGCCCAGAATTCCCCGTTAAATTAAATAATTGAGTTTACTTTGTTGTATTAGATAAATTAAATTGGAATTAATTTTAAGTCTTTTGGCTGGTTTAACTCAGCCCAGGAAGTGGAAAATATCGACTAGGGACTTTCTTAAGGTACCCTTCCCGCATTTGCCAGCTCAAACTGATGAAACCTTTGGAAATATCAGTCAGGATAGAAGGTCATGGGGTTCGAAGCCACGTACATACCGATTGTCCCAACGTTACCGCCTGGACTACGGGGTTTGGGTAATTAAAAACCTGAATGAAAGTTTAATATAGTTGAAGATTTTATATATATATATATATCCGGCTATGGTTATTGCATCCGCCATAAGTTGCCATGAGTCAAAGTTGCCTCTTTCTGTATGACTGCGTTTACATTGAATGACTGCTGCATCCTTTCGTGAAACAGCTAATTCACGGCTACCAACCACTGCGCTAGTCTTTCATTTGCTTCTTGTAAGCTGCACTCGCATTATGTGTATCTGTGATCTTTCTTACATGTGAAAAATCGGTTCATATCATAGAGTTATAAAACTCCACTAGAGACGAACTGGCGCCACCGTCTACGAGGGTTTTAATTCCCAGCATGGCGCAAGTTGAACATTCAACTGTTTATATGTTTGTTTGGCACGAATGAAACAGCGAACCATGCGCTGCCTGGTATTATATCATTTCTATGTGCCACGCACGATCTTTTTATGAAGAAAAACAATTTTGAGAATTTTCATTAGACTTCACTTTAGTTCAACACATAATATACAAACAATTCCTAACTAAATTGATCAATATAAGGTATAATATAAAACGTTCTTGATAAATATTATTTTTGTTCTCGAAAAAGATTTTTTTGGTAAATTTTGAATTGTATTTATGACCTTTAGGCATCTAAGGCTCAGACCGGAATAGTGGAGGGGAATGGATTCGGAAAGCTGTCGGCCAGGGCCTATGTAGAAGATGCCATCCCCGTTAAATAAAACAATATAATGTCGATACTTAAAGACATATCACTTATTTCATATAACAGAGATACATTAAAAGTTATTATACAGCATTAAAAAAAAATATTATACAGCATTAAAAATATTATAGGGATACAACGCAAGTGACATGAATATTACACACACAAAATACTAATCCTGTAATTTATACAGCCAACTGTTTACCTGCATAAATTTACAAAGAAAATTATAAAATTGAAAATAGTGTACCGGTCGTCGGACATACACTAGTAGTTGGCAATTTTAACATGAAAATTGAAACAAAACGTATGCCATTAAAATGTACATAAAAATTATCTCTAGTTTTCGGACAGCTTGATATTTAAGTTCTATTATCTATTGAAAGTGACATTATAGAGATCACAAAATAAATCTGGCTTCCCTGGTTACCTTAGGAGATGCCGGAAAAGTTATTTGAGAATGAAGATAATGTTTTTAAATTTAGAGTAAAAGTCTTTGTCTTAAAACTATTAAAAACGACATTGTTTTCTGTTTTTTTTTTAGCTTTTGAAATGTTCCGTTTTAACTTTATATCATAAACAATACGCAGTCATATTTAATATATATATATATTATTGTGTCTGACTTAAGGTATAGAGAATTCACGAGTTTTCCTCTTACCGTCCAGGGTGAATGATATGAAGCGTTTCTTATCTATTTTTGTTGCGATATTAAATTTGTTTCTATTATTCTTAATAGTGTAATCAGGGTGTTTCTGGTTAGACTCCCAGCGGGGCACAGGCGGTTCGTAATCCACATTAAAAACTTCAGGTCGCGTCCTTAGGACGTCATCTTCTTGTGATCAAAGGCAATGGCAAACACTATCGGTTCCCCTAGCTCTGGGATCTTCAAGTCAAGAACTGCCTTCGAGCAGAACACTCATCATCATCATCACTGTTCTTAATTTAAAAAGTTTTTTTTCAACAGTACTTACCGAGGCGCCGTATGTCAGTGGTAGAGCGTTGGTGTAGCATTCAGGAAGTCTTGGGTTCCGATCCAGCGGCCGATCATCCTGACTGAGGTTTTACCAGATTTTTGCTCAGGTACACCAGGCAAATGCAGGGATGGACCTTCAACACATTCCCTGGCCGACATCGTCCCGAATACTATCCCTCCCCCTATCTCGGCATGAGCCTTAGGTGTCTAAAGCCATCAATAAAATTCAATTGTACATTATGGGCTCAGAACTATTTGAATTTTAAACATACATATATATTTTTTCTACACGAATATAACCAGCCGGCCGGGTGGCCGAGCGGTCCGTGGCTGTGGGACCTCAGCTCGAAGGTTCCGAATTCGAATCCCGGCAGGGCAATGGGTTTGGATTTTAACAGCTAAAGACGAATCGTGACGGGCCGAAGTCCAAAGTTACTAGACTGGCCCATATAGAAATAAAGTTTACCAAAATTTAGGAATATAACCACTTCAATAAGAACAGGACTAAATGAAAACGATCCATTATTTAAAAAAGAATACTTATTTTTATGTATATTTCTCTTTGGCATTGAGGGACAGTTTTATAACTATGGATCAAACACGATAAAATACCTTCGCATCAAATAATTCTAATCGAAGATGTGTGTTTTATTTTAAATTTCTAGCAGACATAAACTACACGAAAAAGCGTCTGACATAATGAAACATTTTTCACAGAACAATATTAAATCATCATTTATTTGTGAAAGGATACATTACTTCATTTCTTATATTACTTAGTATAACCGTAAGCTGCAGAGGAGACCTTAATTGTGTTCTCAAATACAAAGGAATCAACTAAAACAATGTAAAGAGTGTAGCACAGCAACCATATGATAGCAACTCACAATATGTGTTGTTGCCAGTTAAACATTATTTCGCTCAACTTTCAAGTGGCGCCGCGTCAGCAGCGCACATCCTCACTCTAGTGGACATGTTCTATAACTCTGTGGTTTATATTCAATATTTTCAAGGTAATAGGCCACATTGTGTCCTCTGTGCCATTTTGGGTCCCAAGGGTCATATAAGGGTCCAATAGTGAAAAATCGCTTTGTGTCCAATGTTTTCAATACAATAAGGCCCCATTGGGCCATTTTCGATCCCGGTGGCAAGATTAAGATCCCTTAGTGAAAAATCGGTCGCCTTCACATTGTATCTTATCTGAGCATTTACTTCCCCTTTGTCTGGTATTGTCCTTGAGTTGGACACCACAACTTTGTTGTGTCCAACGTATGGTACCTCCAAAACCTCCATCTCTTCCAGCTACCCTAACCAGCGAACAGTTTTTCATACTTTAGCCCGCCATCTTGAAATATGAACGTTTCCCTGCATATTTTTGTGACCAAAACAACTACTAATTGGAGAACGAACTAAGCCAAAGCAATTAAGTTACGGAAAAAAAAGGGGCAAGCCCCTCAAGATCCCCAGATGGCGGTTTGTGGGCAGAGGCCCAAGCGAAGCAAAGCAAGTCGCTGCTTATAATCGCAGACTAAACATAAGGATTATCGTAGTTTTCATCCTATCAAACATATACTGAAATAATACTGCTGCAAATTCCAGCTTTTAAATGTATAAATATAGTGAAAAACTGTCTTTTATCAAATTGGAAGTACTCAGTGTTCTAGCAGATTCTAGTGATGAATTTTGGTGCATAAATACAGACACCATGCTCTGAGCAGGTCGTTATAGGCAACTTTGGAAACAGTGATCATCCCCGCTCAAATATGTACTACCTCTGGATGATGAAAGTTTAATCTTTGTGGAAGTCAGCGTCTCTTGTTGCTGATTAAAAGGAGTATTTATCGCAGATAACAAGTGGTTTTTAATCAAACCAAACCCACATTCTTTTGTCTGTCAAACAAGGCATCTACTTTCTCTCAGTCAACATCTGAAGGAGCTTATAACGCAACGTTGCCTAGTTTGTACTGAACAATTTTGGGGCCACTGCCATCATTATTATCATAAATTTTGTGTCCACATAAATAAATGAAAAACAAGAACTCTTGCAGCGTGGCGCTGTAAATAACTGCATACCAAGCAAGAAATAAAAAAAATTAAATGTACCTGGTACGTTGGGCTTTAGACATCTATGGCTCAAGCCAGGATAGTGGAGAGGTAAGGATGTGCACAGGCAGATACACATCCCTGGACTTACAGAAGTTACATCCAGGTATTCGCCTGGTGCAACTGAGGAAAACCAGAGTCAGGATAGGTTGTTGGAACAGGGTTCATGCCTAAACTCTACCACCCCATTGCCGCGTTGCATCAGGCAAAACAAGAAAAGGAAATGACGCCTGTTAGAAAACACAGTTCTTTTTCTTTCTTAATACTTTGACAAGATCTCAGATGTAAGCTAATTATACTGATAGAGATGAGATGGATTCTATATGGTCGTTCAGCAATATCTGGTATCTAATCTCTCTTTTTTACTCCGATGAATATATTCTGATTAATATGGATCAGTATTGCCAAATATTCAGATTAAATTTTAACAGGATCAACATCAAATACTCTTAAACAAACCTGTTTAATGTAACAAATAAAAAAGTAGGACATGATCTAGAGCAGTGTTTCTCAAACTTTTTCACCAGTTACAAACAAGCGGACAACAAATATACACACACTACCAGTATTATTATTATTATTATTATTATTATTATTATTATTATTATTATTATTATTATTATTATTATTATTATTATTATTATTATTATTATTATTTTTATTATTATTATTACTGCTGCAAATAAATAATAATAATAATAATAATAATAATAAAAGAGAAATTGAAACCGAAATTCCAAAATTGTTCTGGAATCCGAAACAGACAAAGTTCAGTACCCAGAACGCTAAAATACTTTCGAGAAACAAGACTGAACAAAGTTTATACAACAACTTTCTGTTAAACTGCATAACAATGACCAACAAAATAACAGGGGCCCCTAATTCGTCCACTGGACACATACAAGAAAAAACAGAAGCCCAGATTGGCGCAGGAACAAATATAACATAGAAGGCAATGGAAAACAACCACAGGTTCACCTTCCACAGAAACTTTCGGGACAGAGACAGACCCACATTCAGAACACCACACACTATCATCAACACAGTATAAACCAAGAGTCTAGGAAACTTAGATCAACAGGTGAATGGAAAACACGAAGAGAAGAGCTTACAGAAACAACTTGAAAATTCAGAAAAGCACCGAACAAGAACAAGAACAAGACAACGGGTTCGAACACTCCCACACATGCCGAAAACATAGGAAAAAGGAAAGTGACAAATCAGATAGAGCAGCGCGTGTTGTCTAAGGCCCCGGGCGCAGTTCCCTACCACCGAAAAATAGTACTGAGACGGAATCTCGTCTTCAGTGTTTAAAGAGAACCGGAATGTCGCCGTTGCGGTAAGAAATATAGAGCCGTTAAGGTGTTCCTGTAAGAATAACCTTTGATCAGTAATTAAATATACCTTATATTGAACAGTGAGAATTAAAACAGCTTATTTGTAGTTCTCCATCCTCACTTTGGGTGTCGAAATATTTTCCACAAAAATAAATCGTAACCTTAGCCTGGTGATCGCTATCACAGCACTTAAATCCTTTCTTGACCTAAATGGATGAAATATCTGTCTTGAACTGAGACATGTGGAAATTATCCAGCAATGTGAGAAACGTAGAAAGATAAGGTACGTTTTTAGACAAACGATTCATATCGGACACTGTTGGAAAGTGTTTTGGTTTAGCTATGTACAAACAAAAGTACGGTTGAAAAGTTTCCAGGTAACTGGCGGAATTAAGTGCAGTAAATACATTAACCTTGAGCATAGCAGAAGTTTGTGGGAGGTTGCTTCAGTTAAATGAATATAATATTTATGAATATTATAAACACAATAGATGTGAAATATCTATCAGATCTCATGCTCATATCAATCTCTTTCTCAATTATAACCTTTAGGCAACCGTGGCTAAGACCTGGGTTGGTAACAGGACAGGATGTTGGAAGGTAGTCAGCCAAGGCCTATTTTGGAGGTACGATTCCGGAATTTGCCTAATAAAAAACTGGGGAAAAGTCTGAGCTTGCTGATGAACATACTCGCCTGAACTCCTTCAGGGTAACAGTGCCTTACACTGACGAGCTTGCTCGTCGAGGAAGCTCTTCAGCAAGCTCAACAGTGTAATAGCAAAAACACGTCAAGCTTGCCCAAGAGCAGGCTCGTCGAGAAAGGTGATCTGCAATATCGATAGTGTATTGACGCGCAGTATATTTGAACTTCCTCGACAGCAAACTCGTCGATCAAACTCATTAGGAAGCTGATCAGCAAGTGTAATAGAGCCCTTACAGTGACGTTTATAAATAGATCTAAGCCTACTGAATAAAGATCTAGCTAGCCCAGAACTATATTCTACTTGAAGTGTTACACAGCGAAACTGAAAATATTGATTCTAAAGAGATTGACATGAATGAATCCTAGGCATTAAATAGGTCTCACACTACTGTCAGCCCCTTATGCCTTGTAGTTACCACCTTGAAAACATTTAATATAAAATAATAATGCAACGTTGTAATATTAACCAGTGGTTTGCTTCTGCCCTGGTAGCACGAAGGCACTATTTTGAAACTTGAATATATATTTATATCTAGAGGAAACTTTTGACAGAACAGGACGTAGCAGAGCTGAAACGGGGCACCCGGTCAAATATCGAACCGGCACTGGATTTGGGACCCGTGGCCCCATTTCGACCCGGTAACACTAAAAACAAAGCAGAGTTCCTAATAATTTCGTTTCGTTTGAACAGTTTTACTTTCAGAAGTGACCGGGACCCGAATAGGTACCCCAACAGCATGAAAAATACGACGCCGAAATTTTCCAGTTCGTTAAGCTTCAAAACCGGATCATTCGTGTCAAGTTTCGGACTGAGTCACCATTCAAAAGTGACCTGGTTTCAGCCCTGGGACGTAGTACCGCCAGGGCACTTTTTCTGTAACAATGCACCAATGATAATACCAGTAACTATTAATATTTTTTTATGTTTCCTTGAATAAAAGCATATAGAAATCCTACAAAAATTGAAATAATAAAATAACGACTTACATTGTAGCATACCAGGACAGGTGTACACAAACTCAATAGAAAAGGAGCAACGTTTTTGCATGTTATGAGAAAAGAATGAATAGAGTGGACTAGTACGGGACTTGTTCTAAGGAGACTCCATGATACCAACTGGTGCTGGATAAAAGTGTGAGCAGGTTACAGACGGGGGAATTGCCTAGATGGGTCGTAAACTACAGTACGGAAGTGGGGAAGTTGCTAAGAGTAGATATTGTTTCTTTAAACGAATAGGATTGAAAGAATCAGAGGGCAGCGGAAAATAACAATAATGATGTCGAAGGGCAAGTGGGAAAATAAAAAAAAAATTCAATAATATAATTAAAATACAACTAGAGATGGATGAAGAAAATACTGGAAATAATCGGTAGAGTTTATCTAATAAAATTATTAGTAAATGATGGAAATATATAATTAGTTAATTGATATTAGATAATATATACATTATTATTTCGTATTACGATATTTATATATAAAATAAATCATTTCTAGTTTAAAGAGAATAAGTATTCATCACTCCCATATTACTCCTGTTATATGATTCAATACACCATTAATTTCGCATATAATATTAGGATTCGGTACTTCATCTCTAAGATACTGCTGATTATTTCTCAAAAGACATGGAGTGGATGATGTGTAGACTAACCAGCTTGACATGCCGAAGTTGAACCAAAATTAGACATCTACATGGAAGTCCCCCAAAAGGGGAAGTTTAACGAAGTTCTTCGGACTTTACTTTATCCAAATCTGTAGGATCAATCTGGCGAGCTCATTTATTATTTGAATAAAAATAAAACCAATTATTTTTACTATAGTTATACATGCGTATTTGATATTTAAAAAAACTACCTGTTTCTATTGAACAGAACAATTTACAGATTAAATCTGAATATGTTATATGGCAAGTCTTTTCTTTTATTGTAATACTCCTTTTAAAACACTTAAAACATTTATAGAGACATAAAAACTCATTATTCTTTCCATGGATCCGGATGGGATATACCGTCACATCTCTATATTCAAATGTAGTCGAATAATTAACATAAACAACTCCTGGTATGCATTATCGTGTTTTAAAAAGCATAAATGTATTTACGTTGAAGAAGCATATGCATCGTGTCGTTTGAAGTCACTGTTTTCAGTCTATTTACATTCGCGTATTTCAAATTAGAATCACTTCCCACAGTATGCATTCTTGTCTTTTCAAATCACGATTTTTAATTCATTGATATATACAAGTTTCACATTAAAACGGGCTTTGCCCTGTATGTATTACTATGAACCATTTCAAACTGCTCCGTAGAGTACATATGCATTTTATGAGCCACAATAAAAGGACCCTCGTCTATATGTGTTAACCTGTATAATTTCCAATCACTCTTTAGATTCCACAGGTTTCCCATTGAAGTTATTTTGTTTGTCTTTGTTTACATTTGTCTTCAAACCACTCTCCTGATTAAATTCACAAGTTTTACATTCTGAGGACATCTCTTCTGTATTCGTTAACATGTCTTTTTTTCAGATTACGCTGACAGTAGAATTGTATTCACGTGTAGTAGTGAAAAGGCCTTCCGCCAGTTAGTCCTTTTCAGAATTCAATATTTAGATTGTTCAGAATTCAATATTTTGATTGTTCAGAATAAAATATATAGATTTTTCAGAATACAATATATAGATTGTTCAGAATTCAATATAGAGATTTT
>JAGDQP010016499.1:26572-40454 GCA_022664845.1 Lepisma saccharinum
TTAGATTGTTCAGAATAAAATATATAGATTGTTCAGAATACAATATAGAGATTTTTCAGAATTCAATATATAGATTTTTCAGAATTCAATATATAGATTTTTAAAGATTTATAAAGTTGTTATTACAATAAGTTTTCCACTCTCAACTTAATACTTTAATATGTACTGCAAACTTGTTCAACTGCGTTATCTCTCAATGAATTCCTATCCTTCTCTGTGTCTTCTTTCTTAGAACCAAAAGGAAATATATATAATATATATAATGTGTATTTACACTGTTTAATACTACCTTGAGATAAGCACGTTTGTAACACTGCAGAATGTGTTATGGGCTCTTTTACTATGGTCCGTCTTCACTTCAATTTTTTTAAAGGAAAACCTTGCGTTTTCCGGGGTCTTTGTAAGCATAAGGTGCTTGGCCGATATTAGTTTAATATTAAGCAAAATGTAAAGTTTTGCTTGTCCTAATCAGTGTTTAAAAAGTTATGTAAAATTCCGAAGCCACTGGGACCACTTGAAGGATTTTGTGGTAGCCATTTCTAATCACTGATTAAACATACATTTGGTTCATGTTACATAATAATGCATCATCCTATTCAAAGTACCTTGTCGTCTTCAATCCAAACAGTGGTTTTTCGGAAGTCTTATCTTGGGTTAACACATCTTATCGTCTTAATACATGTTGGACATTGTAACTTACGTCGGTCTTCATTACTGCATAGTTGTGATTCGGAAAGTATCTGCATAAGATCAAAGTGGAGAATCTTTTTAAGTCAAAGAAGTATATGTCAAATAAACAACGCTGGTTAAATGGCCTATTGTTTGCTTATACGTAATGCTTGGTAGATTTAGCAGATATTACTACAGTTGTTTGTGTTAGTTTTATCTGCAGCTGGCATTCATCTCGGCATTCGTTCTTCATATTCTAGGGCACAGTTAAGAAAGATACCTTATACACTCCAGATTAAAAATATGGCACAGATTGATTTAGGATTTCTAGAGGTGACATGTCTGGCTACGAGTTCACAGATTTGTGATTGAAGAACGTTAGTTTAGAATTGTGTGCTAATGTGTTTAATTTGGTTGAATCAGTTTAAATGTTCAGTTGTGGCTTCTAACGTTACTTTAGAGAAGTTCAACCCTAACCTTATGGAAGTGAGTGTATACTTAGAGCAATTTGAGTCGAATTGTGACGTCAATGCTGTGAAACCCGAATGAGTAGTTATCCTGTTCCTGGCAAATATTTCGTATGAGCTTTACTCGACCTTGAAAGGTTTAGTAGCCCCAGATGCTTTGCAAGATCGATCTTTTGAAGCTATTCAGGCCTTCCTAAGTCCTTACTCAGTTATCATCAAAATATTGTGCAGCGTTACGAATTTCATAGGTTACGGCAAACTGAGCTTCATTTTGGTGCAAAATTCGTGCATATGTTAAGAAGACAACTTATGGAGTGGGACATTGGTTCTCAAGCGGACAACTTGCTGAAATACCAAATTGTTGTAGCTGCCTTCCGAGAGGATATGCGCAGGCGTTGGCTTGCGAATGAGAAGTTAACTTTAGAAGGGGCACTTCTAATCTTATATCTTCTGATCTTAGATGAACAGGTGGATAAAGATGCGAGATACTTTCGTAAAATTAAACATTCTGAGCAACAGCAGGTTAGAATGGAAGATGTACAACAGACAGTCAAATGTAAAGATGTGCAACAGATAGTTTGTCACACAGCAAAGAGAAACGTATATTTTATGGATGCGGCGGATCACACAGTTCTGACAAGGAGTACAAGTCGTGTTTTCCGTTGAAGCTGAAGTTCTTGAAATGTGGTCGCTTAGGACACATCAAGCTTATTTGTCAATCAAAGGCGAAGGACAAATGTACTGACGAGGAATCCAGACAGTTTAGTACCTTTCTTCGAATACTGTAATGATGTTTCCGACCATTCGGAAACGAAGGGAGAGGAGACAGCGAAGTGTCAACCAATAACTCAGGGCTGGTGCTTCAAGGATATTTTCATGTACGGTTGTGTTCAGGGTGTGGCTGATAACGGAAATAAGAGTAGTACATTTCCTTTGGTTGAGTTACAGGTTGAAGAGCAGCAAGTAAAAGAGATAGCAAATACGACTCACCAGAAAAGTTTCATTTCCATGAATATCTTTTACAGTTAGGTGATATCCGTTAGGTGATTTACAATTAGGTGATAATTGGTTTAACGATGGTACAAATTACGAGGAATGCTAGAGCTTTTGAGATGTCTTTTCTTTATATTTTACATTACACTTGCGTAGTATGATCTTAGGTTCTGAAAAATCTCAGCAGCCTATTTCCAGGATAGTCGATTGAGCGGAGCAGTGTGTTACTACCATTGTCAGGACAGGAATCTACATTTAACTTTAAGGAATCTATAGACATTAACAAGCTTATAGAACTTTGAAAAAATGACAAGAATTTTCAGCTACAAATCTGAAAATTCAGTCGTAAATTGTTCATTCATTAGGAGAGATTACGAGGAATTTACAACTGTTAATGGAAGAGTGAATTCAGGTGAATTTGTCCCTCTCCATGGAGAATTTGGAAGTGACGAGATCTGTCACAATTCCCGAGGTAAAGAATCTGGTAACTCTAACTTCTAATTTCTTGTGATGAGCTTCATGGTGAAATGAATACGAAAACGAAATCTTAAAGGTTTGTTCGGAGCCGTTCCAAAGATGATTCAAGGAAAAACGGTTCTTAAAATCGGTTCAGAAGGATGATCCAACAGTTCCGAGTCAAGAGTGAGCTGCTTGGTTAAATAGTCAAGGGCTAAAGCTTAAGACGTATTTCATCCAATTTTACTATCCAACGCAGCAATTTAGAGCAATTGGTGAATTCAGGAAACGTGGCAGAAAGCTTCTAGACATCTAAAAGGCAGCCTACTTATTATCTGTCTAGGAAAAAGGGAAGTTTTTATTTGATCGTAGGTTATCTAATTCAAGCAAACTTGCTGATACATTCATAAAGTAAGTGCAATGATTTTTTAAACTATGTACGAGACATTATCAAGTTTTGTACTTGTCTATGTGATATGTATATCTATTCTGCACATGTTTAAAAGCAAGTTATTTTCTTTATTTATAGCAATTATAAAAAGGAACATTTATTGTTGTAAATTCAAGTTTTTCTATGTGTTACTGATAGGTTAATAAGTCTTTAATATGTTTGTTTATTGATTTTGTAACTAAGAAACTCTCATATTACAGTATTTAATATGTTTGTTTATTGATTTTGTAACTAAGAAACTGTCATATTACATCGACTTTTGTAATTCGCTATTCAACAGCCAATAGAACATTAGCTTTGGTATGCAGGAAACTAACTTGAACCAAGCTGCATAAATCGCTTGTAGTATTATTATCTTAAAATTATTCTGCAGATTCTACGTGTAGTTAGTTGGCAGTGAGCTGGAGCTTTGAACTTGGGGAGACTGCTTACATTGATGGCAGAATAAATTACTTGTTTGTGTTACAGTCTGCATTCATTTAGAAGCCCCAGTTAAGTGCTATAATGTGTTCCTTTGGGGATCTTTTCTCATAGAAAGGCCGGGTGAATTGCTTGTGGCAAAATAATTAACTTTGGCAATCTTTGTAGTAATGTTCTTGTAATATTATTCTTGTTATTCTTAGAGAGTGAATTGCGAATCGCAGCTACTATTACATCGCTGTTTCTTTCGTTATTGTTTGGGATATGTTGCGTTCTTGTTATGTTGTTGTCCTGAATCCAAACAGCGTTTGTCAAGAAATCTTATCTTGAGTATCGCCTTAGTACAAGTTGGACATACTGTATCTTATACGTAATAGTTGGTAGATTTTAAAAGATGTCGCTACAACTATTTATGTGAGTTTTATCTGCAGGTGGGTGTTTCCTCGGCATTCGTTCTTTATATCCTAGGGCATAGTAGATAAACAAATATACTGCAATTTTCACTCTCTCCGTTCGGCGTCAAGTCTATTCTGAAAACACGAATGACTTCAGTTGATTCAGGAAATATTTCGATTTCGTTGCGTATATTCAGCCCTATGATTCCATATTGTCTTTTACATTGTATCGCCTTCAATCCTATGTTCATTTTATATATCGCCAAGAAGTTTTATCCCAGCAGTAAGCTGTGACTCAGAACATTCATCGTAATAATCCAATGTTATATCAAAGTTCCTTGCTTTATCTCCAAGACATTAAAACTCCCATTCACACGTTTTCAATTTAAGTTAGATTGTAACAAATACATCTCTCACTGTAACTAAAATTGCTCTCATAGGGTTACAAGTGTTTCTCAATCGCTCCTTTCAACTATCTGTTTCTGAAACCCATTTACTAATAATTCGCTTGTTGTTGCTTGTAATTCTTGGTACATAGAAACCTAGAGGAAACGAAGATGTTAGTTGCCTGGCCAGTTTGTGATCTTGAGCATAATGAATAAGCCAAACCCTACGCGGAAGCGAAATGCTGATAAATAAAACTTCGCTTCTTAGAATCCGGAATGGCGGAGTTCGATACATATCCTGAGAGACCCAGTCCTAATTAGGATTGATGTGGATTCCCAACGTCTGCCAACAATGGGCTCGGGAATTATGTGCCGGTAAATTTAACAGGAATCCATAGGAATTATCACGTCTAGGCGTTTGCTTGACGATTCGTTCTGCTTAACTTATGTAATATACTACGTAGTAACCAAACAATCTATTGCAGGTCGATTGCAGCTTGCAGTCAGTCATATATTGCATTGCGTTGCGATGGGCCGTCTAAAGCAGCAGAAAACTTATGTCTCTTGCTCCATCTTAATAACGTCGCATATATATTTTACGAAACGTTAAGAGTATATTACAAAATATTTGCTAACTAGTGAATATCGGTGATGGAAAAGCAAAAAAAAAATCGTCAATAAGAACATGTTTTTTTGCCTCGCGGAAAGGAACAAATTTACCTGCTTTTTTAATTTCCGTTTTTTCACCGGCCTTTAAAACACTAGTTAAAATGGAAGATAAAATACTTATATTTTCTCGTAGTTTTATGTCAAATTTAAGATTTAATAACAATGCATGGAGCCGACATGAACAAGTCCATAGACAAGGTAAGTGAAAATTACTTATTTTTTTCGGGAGGACAAAACACTAATATTATCAATATAATCCGATAAGTTTTTGCTGCAGTCATGTGTGTATTTTACACAATTATTTATACTTAGGAAAGGACTATGCTATACTGCTGTTCGGGGTTTTATTTGGACTTTCAATTTGGGAGTGTAAAGTCAAAATTTGGGGATTGTAAGTAAACTTTAGTACAGATTCTATCGAGTTTTTTTTTAAATAAGTTGTGGGTGTTGTCGTGACTTTACGCTGTAAATTCCCCGAACTGGACGTCTGGCAGAATCACTGGAGCTGTTGCCGCCAATAGTTTTGTATTACATAATAATTCATAGCTTTATTGAATCAAATATTGAATGAGCCCGGCTACTTTTCGCGCGCAGACCAGCCGTGATGTTGGGAGAGGGGAGCCGACACTCTGAACTATAATCGGAATTGTATTTTATTCACATCAGCTTCCAAGTTGCATCACGATGCTGGGTTGACACAGTTCCGGACCCTTTCACTTTGGAAAAAATTCCTTGAAAGAACAGGAATCAAACTCGTGACCCCATTAACTTATTAGCGACTCATTAGCGACTTTAACCGTTAGGTCAGCGGGACGTTCACTCTCTCTCTCTCTCTCTCTCTCTCTCTCTCTCTCTCTCTCTCTCTCTCTATATATATATATATATATATATATATATATATATATAAGAGAACGTCACATACTCAGATCAGTAATGTAGTGTCACGTGCGATCTAAATCCGCGACCCATTTTCCTAACAGGTTTCCTGTCTACCAGGTGAATGACGTGCTGGTTCCTTAACTAATGCAATGGTCGCTAATTATTTCATTCTAACGCCTCAAAAAACAATACCGTCTGACAAAAGAAGAACAGCCAGGTTCATATGAGACCCCTAGTATAGCAAAGGTGTATGAGAAAAGCGCGTTCAAAGTTTCATTGCATTGGTTTCCTCATCTCGCGATACGTCTTAACACGAAGGAGTGCAGTGTTGCGTTCTTTAGTATGCTACGATTCAAACTGTCTTGAAAATATTAGTTATCTTTCCAATTAAATGACTGCAAATAAAAAATTAGTGGAAACTTATTATTTCAGAACCGAGAGTCTGTTTTATTTGTGTGAATAAATTACGACATTTTGACTAAGTACAGTCATTATCACTATTATATTTTAACACTAGTTTGCAAAATACCCTTATTCTGTTCCAATTTGCGCAACTTTAGTTGACACGTACAGTTATAGCAAAACATGAATTGATCTTTTTACACTTAGAAAAGAGTTCTTGAATGTTAAGCATTTGCATTTGCACTGTACAGATAAAAGAATGAAGTAAACTACATTGAAATGTGTTCAATAAACGAAAAACAAAACAAAAACAACTAAAGAATAATTATTAGTTTGACTCACCAAAGCAAAATGCGGGCGCAGGCGCAATATGCTTGGAGGGAAGTTAGTTGTTGGAACTGGATTAATAGTTTAGCAGGTCCTCATCCACTTCTAGGTCCTCTTCCCCATCAGCTAAACGATTCAAATTTTCTTGAGACAGAATATACTGTTGAAGTATCCATGGTGCGTTGTATCCATGTATATGGAAGAAGCGCTCGGAGATTTGCCAGCTTTTCTGAGGAAATAGCCACCGGTTTTGTGTATTTTGCCGGTATATTGATAAGATAAGACAAAACACAACATTCTATGCGATACAGAGCAATCTGTCAGCCTAGGACGCAGGCGATCAGGCCGGGTGCATACGGTTTTAGTATTCGCAACCTCCTGTGTCATTTCGCTGCAGTGCATAAGGCGACCACATTGCTTCATATCAATATAATTTTCATTCACTTCTGAGGCGTATCAACAGTTCTCACTCACAGAAATGAAAGGGGGAGGTTCAAAATATCTGATGCAAGAAAAAAAAACGATATATTGGTGATTACGCGTTTGCTATTCTAAGGGCCTCATATAAGCGTGGCTGGCTTTTGACTACGTTCTCAAGATACAAGCTTTCTAACTTGAAACTCTAAACCAGACCCCTCCAAAAGAAAATAAACGTTGCAACGATTTATGAAGTTAATGTGGCAATATGATAATGCATTTTAGCTATTAAAAACGAGACAACGTTGACATTTTTAATGAAACGACGTTGGACCGGGAAGAACAAAATAAACGGTACAGTCCCGTTCAAGACTACGTATGGTCACCCTATTTCATTTATACATTTCTTCCCACGAACTCTTTATTCTCTGTTGCAGTTTGTTTGCCAACGCCAAATCTCGCGATTTTTTGGTAGGCGTAGGTAAGAGAATACAATTGAAGTTAGCGGTAAATTCTGTGGTTCACGGGCACGAACCCATCCACGCCCTGAGAGTGCCCAGAAAGTAAAAAATAATGGACTACATTGTTACGATGAGGGCTGAGGATAGCGGTCTACAATAATTGTATGTCAACATATAAAAAGGGTGAGTAACCTAATAAGTATTTAATTCGTTCCATGTACGATACAAGGTTTTACTTATTCGTACATTGTGGTGTAGGACATGTCATGAATTAGATTTAAGAACATTATAACAATATACAAATTGCATGAAAATGACCAAATTTGCATAACTTCTATAATTTAAAATCCAATAAACATCAGATACCAAATTTACATAGAGATGTATTGTATAATTTTAAAATACAGGGAAGAATAAAAAAGTAAAATATACTGTACATTTATAAAGAAAGCTAATAATCATATTACTAAAATTCCCTATTTAAATATTCCTCAGACACATAATAGCTTTCTTCTAATAATATATATTTTAACTAATATCATAAGCTTTCCAGTATCATTTATATTTCTTGCATCAATAAGAAATTTATTGTAGAAGAAAATACTACTATACAAGTAGAATTTAGCAAAAGATGAAGTTTTGTTTTGTGGTATTTGAATGTTTTCTCTACATTGCAACGGCGCGGTGGCCGTGTATACACAGTATTCAGGAAGTAATTTAATAATTTGCTTCCCGAAGTAGGAAATACCACTTTGCACTGTCCACACAAGCCGACCTGCACCTGGGTAAGGTACCGGACAAAATATAACTTCCACCCATCTCCCAATCCAGACACCTGACAACTTGGCAGCTAAATGTAGAAGGCAATATTTCAAGCCACCCACTGTGTACCACTAAGCATACTAGAGCATTGGCATCTGCCCTTTCTAGGATTTTAGATAAGATTTCAACTGTTAAGACTAGAAAATAAAGGTATTTAATAAACCTGAGGACTGCTTGGTTTTTCAAGGATATAGCCTGGACTTCGTTTAGAAATAACAAAGTATTTATTACAATGAAGTGTAAATGCTTCATTTAAATCCTATAAAATACAAAGTTCAACAACAAACTTACCAAATCTATTCGATCATTATTCAAAATATAGTGCATTATTTTAGTGCCAGTATGTGTCCTAAATTTCATTACAAATTAAATCAAATAATGCAAACAACTTCGATTGCTGAAGCAAATAAAAGATGATTCCAAGAAAATTAACCACGTGTCTCATTCAATATTACGAGCGAACAATGATGAAAAGTTCTTAATGGTTAATAACTCGTGTGCATATACTCGGTTGAGTAAAACCACAACTACCACTACTACTCCGTTTGACCAAGGGGAATTTAGAGTTAGAAACACAAAGATAGGTCTAAATAGGTTACAATCCCCATTAACTAGTCCTACATTGGCTTGTATTTTCTCCTTACAATATTTCGTTAAAGTGATTATTTCTTGCCGAGCAGCATAGAGTACATTACAAGCTGCTAACAAAAGCACAGAATATAATCCAAAGAAATTTAACTGCAGAATAATGTTCCACAATATCTGTATAAAATACAGTTGTAGCATTCGGAACAAAGCAAATGACACGAAGTTACAGTTTCGTAAAGAGACAAAGATCCACGATATAATTCATTAAGTATCTCAAATCATAAATATAACACGATTCCATTACATGACATTACTAATTCCAACAATTAAATAAATATTAACAGAATGCAAGAGACACGATAATGTAATTACGTACATAAGATGGCGTCGTTACGAAGCATGCAATCACGGGTTCGATTCCATCTATAAATTCACGTGCTCATCTGTATCCGGGTACGATTCCAATAATTACATATAAATATGGAAAATTAACTTATACATTACCACACATACTTCAATTGGCACCTTCTAAGTAAAATAAACCTAGAAATTTAAAGAGGGAGGATTCGACCTCCTACTCCACACTTACCGTGCTATTCAACTGACGCCAACATGCGTTCAGTTGACTACCTAGGCTGAAGATGGCAGCACGATAGAAGGCGCGAAAACAAAGAAGCTTCTATGCGCGTAACAGAAGCGCAGGGAGTTTACGGAGGAAAATCGTTACAACATCTAGTTGAATGTTCATGGAAATCAAATTGCTTCAGTTTATTTAAAATTTGCCTGGTACTCTACTATTCTAAATTTTGGTTAGTGCCCACGATTTTGGACCGTTGCTCTTTCTTTGTTTTTAGGTGCTTCATAATATATACGACTTCTGGCACATTTTACGGAAATATTGCGGCTTTTCAGACGCTCTTTGGCGGTGATTTTTCTTGTGAGTTGGCAGCCGTTTATAACAGGCCAATAGTCTAATAAGCTGAGACCTATACTCACCCAAAAACTAGTTAGATTGGGCCTTGGGGAGTTCGGTGACAGCCAGTAATGAGTACACATTGAAGATCTACGGCTACTCGGATACGGGAGTGAGGGAGTACGGCGAGACGAGTGATACAAAGATACAGTACAGGCTCATACATCTACATATTACACCACATTAGTCATACAGTACATAGTTTTTTTTACATTAATAGATATTCTCACTATACACACTTTCCCTCTCTCTTACTCTTGCTTCCCAACATGTATTCCTCCCAGCCCTACCAGATTTGACCTTTCAACTCTTACTACCCGATTATGACATTTTAATCTTTTTAAATATATTTTTGCCACTCTCGCTTATTCCGGGTAACACACTAAATCCGGTTGCGTAAAGGCTATATTTAGTGCTCTTATTTACTCACATTGCTACTAATTACTTGTATTAATTGGAAGCAATGGCCCATTAGCCGGATCCATCTCCTCGTGAAGATGAGTCTAGTTGAATTGAATAGAAAAAAATAGAGTGTTTTAGATAAGATTGGAACCACTCATATATACGGTATATATTTATTTAGCGCGAACTTGCTGTCACCAAATTGTCAACATTAATCTACGAAGACGTGCAGGTTGAATCTTGTTGCAAGGTTAATATATTACCAATAAGAAAAGATAAAACATAAGTTAGAAAATAGCTTAATAGATAATTACTTTAGCATATAATACTATTTATCTGAAGTTTTCTTAACAAATCATGTTAGTGCTATTTTTTTTGTGATACGGTGTATCTGTGATTAACATTCCCAAAACTTTTGCGTTAAGGGCACAACGGTATTGTACGGCATTTGTAACCAACATTCTGCTGAACTTTTGTCCCCACAGAGCATCGAACCTCGCATGCCATGATTAGCGAAACCTTTTGTCAATATGGTAACTATTGATATTAAGCGTATTTGTTTTAAGAAAAATCCAATGAGCATATTTACATCACTTTTCAATTATGAGTGAATGAATTGCTATCATCGTCCGAAAGGAGCTGTTGAGCTCCTATGGTGTTTGCAAAAGTGGACTGTCGACTACTCGATTCAGTGGGCCCCGGCGGAAATTGCACGCGATGCCACGCGCACAGAAAGCGAGTACGCTAACCCTCTCGTCCGCCCTGAATTACCTTTTCATTCCTGTTCCTGTTATGTGAACCTGTTAATGTCAGTAATGTCTTCTTTCATCACGCGACAACTGGGCAGAGCGAAAGTCACTGCTCTTCTGTATATATTAGCAAGTATTTCTCTACAATTTTTCACAAGCAAAAGATTGTATTTTGTTATAGAATTTGAAAGATCTGGCACTCCCATAATTAAGAAACTAGCTCTATGGTGTACAGAACTCGCAATGTTATTGCCGCAGTAACAAATGTTCCTATTCGATTCTATTCTAGACAAGATCAACCAAATTTTATCTTAAATATCTGCCTCTCGCAGATCCTTTCTAATGCTGTTCCTCCATGATTTCTCGGTCTTCCAACTACCTCTTTCCCCCCTACATTATCAATCACGATAGAATACAATCATCTGTCCTTCCCCAATCCAATCTACATGACCAACCCATCTTGATTGGGCGTTATCATTCCATTGTTATTGTGTTGAGAAACCTTTGTGCTTTGTGGTGGACAAACACCATGTGTGTGGGTTTTCTCGGGTACTCCCGTTTCCTCCCAGTTTTTGCATTCCACTAATTCATTATCAATTCGGTCTGAGTCAAAGTTGCCAAATGGCCTTAAATGTATTTTTAATCAACGCGGTAGCAGCTAAGTAGTATCGTTCTCACTTCCATGACTGAAAGCTATGTTTCATTTAGAGTTTCAACACTACCACACATGTTACAAACGATATACTTCCTCTGTAATTTCCATAGTGCCACAAGCTCAAGAATAGAAAGCAACCAGTATCAGAAAGTTAAGAATACAGGGGCCAAAAATTTATTACAACGGAGTAGCTCCAAGTAAACGCAACCCATAGTTAATGCGTCATCCTGAAAGTTGCGACGTTTGCCATTGCTTACTTTGAAATTAAAAAACGCCACACAGCAACAACATATTGACTAAAAATAATTACCATCCTGCTCAGTATACACTTCAGAACTAGATACAAGTGTGTGTATGCACCTGGAATAGAAACTCTTCTCTGTATTGAACGAACTTCTTGAAAGCGTTTTTCACATCATCATGTTGTCGAAAACGTCCGTCCTTCGGAAATTTGTCAAGAGCGCGGTAGAGGTGATCTGTTGGCGAAATATCAGGGAAATATGGTGGATGCGGCAGTACTTCGATTTTGAGGTTCATTAATTTTTACAGGGTTTTCTTACACTGTATGCTTTGGCATTGTCTTGCAAAGAATTGGACCACTTCTATTGACGGTGCTAGTTGCTGGGTCTTAGTTTCTGATACAATTCATTACAGTAGGAGTTCGCTGTAATCGTGGAACCTGGTGTAAGAAAGCTGTAGTGAATTAAGCGGGCAACACTCCACCAAACAGTGGCCATAACTTTCGTTGGGTTCAACTCAGATTACGCCATGGGTCGAGGAGGTTTGTTTCTCTCAATCTACTGAGTCGATCTCATTATGTTGTACATAATCCATTTTTTTTCATCACATGTAAAACTTTTGTCCAGGAAAGGTTCATTGTGATGGCGCAACAGCAATGACGAACATGTCTGTAAAGATCGATCTTCTGATCATGAGACAGGTCATGAGAATCCCCCTTGTATAGCGTTATAGTCTTTCCCAAGGAATTTGGTGACACATGAAGATCCACCGCTAAGTCTGAACAGGTCCGTGTCAGATTTCTACCATCATTTGCCTCAGACACTCATCTATCAGAATTTGAATTTTACTTATGGCCTTTAGGCATCTAAGGCTCAGGCCTGGATGGTTGGGGGAATGATTCGGGAAGGTGTCGGCCAGGCGCTATATTGAAGGCGCCATCCCGGCATTTGCCTGGTGTAACAGGAAAAGAACTGGAAAAACCTGAGTCAGCGTGGTCGAAAGCTGGGATCCAACCCACGAACTCCTGAAGGCTACGCTAACGCTCTACCACTGAACTACGGCGGCTCGGTTTCTATCTATCAGAGGTTCTTCCTATGCATCTTCGAGCCCCATGTCTCCGGCCCTGAATTTTATGAACCATTCTTTCACTGTTCTTTCTTTAGAAGCATCTTTGCCGAAAGCGATGGCAATTTTATGTGTTGCATCTGACGCTCGATGCCCAAGTTTGAATTCATATGTATTGCCTAGAGGTGAAAGTCACGTCTTAAGTCCGTTTGAAGCGCCCTGCAAGCACAGAGAAAACTACAAAAGCTACATCTGATACTTGCTCCTACAGTCTACAGATGCTATCTATATAGAATCTTCTTTCTGAAATGTTAAGCATAACAAAATACTGCACATCAAAAATACAGACAACTAAAACGGCGGAAACTTTAGGGATAAGCCTACTAAGAAAAACTGTCTGGATGGTCGGCAGCAGGACTAGAACCTTCGTGCTTCACCAGTGCGTACTTGAAGTTCGCAACGAACTACTAGACAACCAGGAATTGATCCCACACTTTTATCAAGTCAATTTCTATCTTGCAATTTTCATGATATTTTCAATTCGAGAGTCACTTGTTTTCTGAAAATGCTTGTGATTCTCGTGTCAGAGCAGGCTTACTTTTTTTTTATCGAGAGTTATTTGAAAACATGATCTAGGGAGACAAAGGAAAGATAACATTTTGACCCATTACAGTGGTTGGAGGAATAAAAATCATCTCTGACTATTCATGTTAGTGTAAACGTTTTGTGAAAAAGAGAACCTTCTCTTCTATGTCGTCTAGTAACTTTAGGTAACATAATTGAGTTATTCATGTGCAAACGTGCACATTTCCATAATGATGACCAAGCGGACGTGGCTCAGTGGTAGAGTGTTGGCTTAGCATTCGATAGGTCGTTATTTTAGTTCCAGCGGCCGACCATCCTGATTGAGTTTTTTTTTAGAATTTTTCCTGTTACACCAGGCAAATGGCCGACATGGTACCTTGAACTTAGACCCTGGCCAACACCTTCCCGCTC
>JAGDQP010016500.1:11500-40450 GCA_022664845.1 Lepisma saccharinum
ATCCGATACTTCATATGGAGTGACTGCACATATTAAGTTTGAATCTGACGCCAGGTAACTTTTAAATGTTCTTAAAAAGTTTCTTGACTCATTACAATACGTGTCGTTAGATCCTGCTATAATGATTGTGACCCTGTCTGTTTCTGGTGACCTATTGGTGTTAATAAGATCTTTAAACACCTCGTTAGACTTAGCACCAGGTTTAATAATACCTGAAACCTTATGTGAACTCTTAATAGACAACAAATAACATAGTCCCCTTCCATGACTATCAGCAAATATTCGTAGGTTTTTGGGCTTACAATTAGCTAAAATATTTAGAGGTTTGTCAAATGACCTTAAATTACCAATAACGGTAACTGGCAAGTGTACACATGCTTACGATTCTCGATTTGATTCTCTACTTCGCCGCAGGGCACATTAACTACCCTCGCTACGTTCTAGTCCATGAACTACTATTGAGGATCGTTTTCTTATAGAGAGGTCTCATGCGGTATAATCCTGCATTCTGGAATGGTTTGCGGATCGATATATGGATAGATACATCCAGTGTTTCTTTCACGTTCGGAGGGCTCGGGGGGAAGGGGCTCACGAAAATTATAAATAATGTATATTGACCCCACATTTTAGCACATTATTGATTATAAATAATGTGCTAAAATGTAAAATTACGATAATGTTACTTAACAATATATCGTACTTCCTTAGTTAACCTCCAGATAACATGCGCAATATTTATAGTATGTGCTATTATATACATATTCCAGTATATGTATGTGTAATACAATTGTTGAAACTAATTCTTCCAGGGGCGCGGTTGAAAAACTCCGGTAAAGATAAGATAAAATGCATTTTATGGGCGGTAACATCACTATGTCTTACGACCGTCCCGATACGGGGGAAACCCAAATACAAAAACTAAAATGTTTCAGTGTTCAGTAAAATCATATAAAAGCTGAAGATGGAAAAAGTCTTCAGAAATATAAAACACTGGTGTAAATGGCAAAAAGAACGAGTAAGAAAACTAAAAGATGTATAGAGTCTTTAGCATAACAATTTAAAAAAAACGTGCAGGCTGTAAATGGGCCTTCACAAAATAAAACAATAATACTACATAAAACTTAACAGCTAAGGGACATAATCATCTCAAAGAGACGGAGATAAACGTGTCTCACGAACATACATAAAAATTCTCCGCAACGTACCTGGTTCATCCCCTAACAATGACGCCATGTCATTGGGGATGTTATAACGTTGTCTGAGATGATAATATCCTGGACAGTCCTAAGAGAACGTGACGGATACTTAAAACCACATTGCAATTATTACAATGTGGTGGATCCAATCGTCGCAACAGATATCCGTGTGTCAGGCGACTGTGTCCTATACGTAGGCGACATAAAAGTACTTCTTCACGCCTACTATCTTGGCAAGATAATTTCCATGGAGCAACAGTTACCTTAATTTCTTTCAATTTATTAACAACAACGTCATCCCATCGTCGCTGCCATTCATTCCGTGTAACTTGTCTATAATATATCAACATGTCCTGAAATGGGGCATGCTGAATATCAATGTTAGCTCCTAAAGAGGCCTCACGAGCAGCTTGGTCTGCCAATTCATTACCATGGATACCAACATGACTTGGTATCCACGAAAAGACAACCTCACCACCGAAAGAGCAGATGGCGTGTGTCTTACATAGGATATTTTGCACGAGCGGATGCTTAGAATACATATTATCGAGGCTTTGAACAACACTGAGCGAATCTGTACAAACAAGGATGCGATTGAAACCACGAACGAGACTAAAATCCAAAGCCTTTAAAAGGGCATATAGTTCAGCAGTAAAAATACTAGCTTTCGAATTAAGGCAAAATTGTTGGGCTTCTCTATTTATAACAAACGCATATCCAACAGATTCATCTGATTTGGACCCATCGGTAAAAAGAGAGATAAAATTCGGGTACTGACTCTGCAGCTCAATATCAGTCCGCGGACGAACAAGTGTCCACGGAGAACGGAGACTAAAACGGACACGGCATACAGTTGGACGATCTGCATCCAGATTCACCAACAACTCAGATGCTCGAATGCCAAGTGGTCGGGGAAAAAACCGGGGGGAAGCAAAGCCCCCTCTGAAAGCATCCCTGAAAGAAACAGTGGATACATCATTCATGAAATAGAATCACACGCAAGGTGGAATCATCGTTATTATCCTCACTTGTCAGCCCCGAAACCCTGAGAACGTAATAAGTTCGAATACTAGCGCCAAAATTGAAAATAACTTGCAACTGATGTGTGAAGACAGTAAAGATACAATTCAAGACAAGCACAAAGAGGAAATGAAGGTTAGAAATTCATCAGCTCAGTGTTCGAAGTGGGTTAGGAAAGATAAGGTAACGATTATAGAAGTGTGCTAGAAAAAGTACGCTTGCACCTACTGGTGGCGATTGCCTATTGAAAGTAAAGGCAATGAGTTCCCAATAATAAACAGGTAGGAAAAAGTTAAGGGCATGGAGAGCCCTTCGAGCCCCCCCCCCCCCTACTTCGAGCACTGCATCAGATGCTGTGGACAGGGTTGATGCCATCAACGGTTGTCATTATGTTCAAAAGGAAGCAAATGCAAACATTTTTGCAAGGCTTGCATCAAGCTTTCTCTTCCCAATACCAAAGTTCATTGTGCTTGGATCCAAAGTAAAGAAACACACTCCAGTTGACTCAGACAGGATATTAACTGATAGTAGCCTCTTTTAATCCCGAACAATTTAATTGCAGGCTAGGTCTTGAACAGTAGTTATGAAACATGTGCTCTCTTATGAGCGTAAACTAGTGCCAACGTACATGTTTACAGGCAATGCCGTATTTATTAATGATAATAAACGCCAATGTTAAATATATTAATGATATCATGACATGATGCTCCTGATGCAATTAACTTTCTAGGCTAGTGATGAGCGCAAGAGTCTTGGTCTTGCATGCAAGACCAAGACCAGGGATATCGATGCAAGACCAAGACTAAGTCCATACTTGCAAGACCAAGACCAGTCTGCAAGAGTCTTGCGTACGCACTATTTAAATATTTTTAAAATGTGGAAAGGAAGGAAGGATATCATTATATCCTTCACTTGAATTTCTTTGGCTACTGTAAAAATACCGCTGAAGCGAAGGTGTTCCCAGTTGTGCAAACCATGTGAGTGGATCTAAGAATCATGCCGCTGTTACTGTAGCATACTAAACTAAACTTACACTGTACACTAAACTTACAATAGAAGGAAAAAGTGTCTGTTAAGGATCATGTAAAGTCAAGATCTCCGACAAGAGATGGAAGCACTATCTCTGTATATGTCTAATGTATTTTTATCGTTGCACGAAATTTCAATGCTGCTCCTACAAATTCAATCCTAGAGAGTTCAAGCTTTCAGGCAAGAAAGTTCATAAGTAATTCAAGAGTTCTACCTGTGCCGATTTTTCATTTTTTTTTTCTTGTTCATTGGTGAAAGAGCTTCATTGTTATAGGCATAATGAACAAGATAGAAAATAAAAAAATCAGCACGAATAGAACTCTTGAATTACTTATGAACTTTCTTCCCTGAAAGTCTGAACTCTCTAGGATTGAATTTGTAGGAGCAACATTGAAATTTCGTGCAACGATAAAAGTACATTAGACACATACGGAGATAGTGTTGCCATGTCTTGTTGGAGATCTTGGCTTTACATTCCCCTTAAGGATAATTTGGATAAAGGATAAAAGGAAGTCTGATGTCCTGGCTTTTCTGATGTTAGGTTTGTCGTGGTATGATCTATTGATTCAAATAAAGGTCGATTATGGTCATTTCGGAGTCTGTACTGATTTTTGTAACCAAGTCTTTGTGTTTGTTCTAAGCTACTAGTCGATTTTATAAAATGTCTGTTGATATGTGTTATTGAAAACTTAGTTCTGTTTTATGTGTTATGCTACGGAGAATTGAGTCTAAATAAAACAACAGTTTTTGCAGTACACTTGGTAATTGTTTGTCACTTGTAGATAAAGTCGGGAGGAATATTACTAGATGTGGGCTGTGGTTTTGGATGCAAAGCAAAAGTTACTTTAGAGTAAGCTAGAGGTAACAGGCGTGTGGCCTTGTATTGAGCACAGAAATGCTTCAAATTCAGCAGGTTTACTTTGATACATTTGTTCAACAGAAAAGTATTGGTCCACAAACTCGTAAGTAATTTTACCGAGCGGCCGTAGGTGAGTTGGTAGAGCGCTGGCGCCGCATTCGGAATGCCCGTGGATGGAATCCCACGACCGGCCATCCTGACTGAGGTTTTCTAGAGTTTTCCTCAGTCCCACCAGGCGAATGCTGGGATGTTAACTCAAAGCTCTGGCCGCTAACTTTCCCATTGTTGCCCCAAGCCTTAGGCTATAGATGCCTGTTAGGCACAAATAAATTCAAATTCAAATTTGTAAGTAATTATACTTTCTATTATTCTTCTGCCAGAGCTCACTTGAGTCCATGACTAGTCTCATTATCGTCAATTGTCTGGGTTTGTGGACATGAGTGCTTCTTAGACGAAAACAACAACACTAACAAAGGGAACCCTTTTTGCTGTTCAGCGAATTTTGACTTGTGACATGTTTTTTGACCTTATTTAAAGCATATAGATAGCGAAAATAACACGCATAGACTCGTACTCTGTCATATATTTGTTTCCCGAATAAGTCGAGTCATGTAATTTGAGCGACTTGTAAGCAGTAAAATCAACCTTGAAGGTGAAACTTTATATTAACTAAATGAGTTATCAGATGCATTTCCGTAGGTACTTTTTTACATGTAGAACACAAATTTCACCATGAAAATGTTCGCAAATTGAATGTTTTTATACAAACTCAAGTTTATGATCGAAAATGAATAAAATTCCATAGAAAGTATTGCCGTAAAGGAACAACAATATAACTGTGGGAAAGGGGAAGGCGGGGCAGGGGATTATAAATACATAAAATATAATGGTTTCTAATACCTTTTGGGGGCCGTTATTCAGTCATACGGTACGTGTTGAAAAGTGATGTTATGGACGGATGCCATCTTGAATAGTGGGAGATTCTAAGTGTGACGAGATGTCACAGCAGTTTTCACCTTAAATAGACTCTACTTCAAAGTTATTGACATTAAAAGAAACTTGAAACAAAAAAATGAGTGTAACATGCGATAATATTCAGTCATATGGCATAATGCGTTGAACAGTGACGTTATTGGCGGACTCCATCTTGAATTGTGGGACTCGTCCAAGGGTGACAAAATGTTATCAGGCATTTTCATCTTAAATAGACTCTACTTGAAGGCTACTAACGACAAAAAATACTTAATACTAAAGTTCGGGTGTGTTATATGGCATTGTTCAATCATATGGCACAATGCATTGAATAATGACGTTATTGGCGGACTCCATCTTGAATTGTGGGAGTTGCCCAAGGGTAATAAAAAAACTTTATCCAAAAATTTTGGGCTTACCTCTCGGCTGCCGGACTAATTCAGCAGTTGAAACATCTGACGCATCAAATTGTTACATATTTTTATCTATACATTAAAATAAACAAAATCGGTTGAAAGAATTTCCGAATAGCATACCAAAATCAATTTTCGTGGAAGTATGAAATTTTAATGAATAAAGTTAGTTTTGCAAATTTAATTATGAGTATTTAACAGTCCTAATCAGTTACACGTTATAAGCATTTATGGATTGATTGACCACTTACGGTATTATATAATGACTATAATAAAATCTTGGATGTATATATTGACCATGACCATATAACCGACGAGCTAGAATCACTGTTTCTTTCAGGCATGCTTTGAGGCGGCTTTTTTTTTCCCCCGGAGATTTTCAAACGCTTCCTCGAAATAATTAGTCTCAACATTTATATTACTCATGCGTATACTGAAATTCGTATATAATAGCTCGTTTTATGAACATTATTCATGTTATTTTGAGGTTAATTAGGGAATTACGATATAATGTTAAGTTAAATTATTGTTATTTTATATTTTAGTACATTGGAGTCGATATACATTATTTATATTTTGCTTAGAGCCCCCTTCCCCACGAGCCTCCCGAATGAAATCTTCTGAAAGAAACACTGGGTAGAACAGTCAGTAGAGTGCTCGCCTTGTAATCGGGGAGTCTCGGGTTCGGTTCCTGGTTCCTGCTATCCTAACTAAACTTGTTCCTTGTTTTTCGTGGCTACACCTGGGAATTCTGGGATGGTACTTTGAATAAGGTCAGGGCCGATTCCTTCCAAAAAAGCTTTCCCTTTCTAAATATATTTACCATAAATTGGCCGAAATTGCGCTGTTATCTGGAGACAAAAAATAAATATAACATTATTTCTGTGCACCACAGGTTCAGAAACTGCTATAAGGCAATTCAGCAATTTCCTTCAATTTTTGGTTCTCTTGAAAGTTCTGAGTCAAAATAGTTCTGGTAACCCCAGTCCTGTAAGCCATATATTCGTCTTTGACGACCTTGCTCTGATGAATGAAAGAGGGGAGGGAACTATACTCTATTGGAATATCTGCTCACGACCCTTCTCCTCATGTCACACCAGCAGTCTCTTCTTCTGTGCCTCCTCCACACACACTGGTCACCACGGAAGTACGAACATGGAAAAGGAAAAGAAACCCTAACGTAAATATGAGCGTCTGGTGGTCGTTATGAGAAAGAAAAAGCCCATATATTACTATAGGAATTTCATTTTTAATAGCCTTACAAAGAATTGGTACATAGGATGGAGGGGAAAGATAAATAAAGTGAGAGAGGATACTAAAAAGAAGTTTCCTGTCAAGACTTTTAAAAAATAAGCCACGTTTTACACGAAAAAAATATTTTTTTCTTGTCCATATTTCTCTCCCATTTAAAATGTATGGCGTCAAGAGCATCTACATTTAAAGTTATGCTACGAGGTCAGTTTTGCTCCTAAAATTTCCATTACATTTTTATATGAAAGAGACATTCTTTAGGCAGTTCAGTATTAGGGCTTTTTTAAATTGACTTTCTTGTTTTTTTTGTTTTTTTTTTTAATATGACCAAAAATGTTAGTACACTGTCTAACTGTACCTCTTCCCCTTAACTCTCACACCATCTGCTTGTCCTAAATGCGGATGCATCTAAATAGGCCTTGGATTTTCCGCTCTATCACTCTTATTACACTTGCATTACTTGAAACATAGTTTTATTGGGTAAAATTTACTTTATCTACCCCAAATTTAAAATCTACAGCTGATATGTATTCTTTTCAACATGTGTGGAAGTGTTGAAACGCAAAACAACAGTTTCGAGTAATGCAGGTATGAAAATGAAAGAGACGAAACGCCAAAGACCTATTTAGATGCATCCGCGTTCAAGACAAGCATATGGTGTGCTAAAATCGGATCACTTATTTTAGCACTTGTCTTCTGTACCAGTGGGTGGTATGCATCGTGTACAATGAGAAATATTGTTTAACCTGGCTTATTCTAACCCGTCTTCGGTCGATAGACATACTGTCCGTGACTTTTGTATCAAAATACGTGTCAGTTATACGACGAAGTAACTGTATTAGTCCATCTACTGCCGTATTTAACTGTGGTGAATTCAAAAACATTTGAATTTTATTTCTGGTCTTCATCTAAGGCTCGGACCGGAATAGGGAAGAAAAGGAAGCGTAAAGGTGAGGAAGAACGCTGGAAAAAACCCAGTCAGGACGGTCGACTACTGGAATTGAACAACTCGAAAACGTATTTAACGAATTAATAACGCCACATGGATTTTCGTAACAATTTTTGGATTATTGGCTGTCGCTCTGTGTGCAAATGCTTTCAGTGATTACTTTCTTTCAATGCTTTCAGACTTACAGAAACCGCCCGTACAATTTAGAAGGTTCGTCAATTCATGACGAAAGTTCACTTCACCTTTGTTTCTGAAAGAAATCAAATATGGATTGCTTTTCGTAAATTCAATCATTTTTTTTTTTTATCTGACTTTAGAGCTCGTTGTTTTATATTTTCGAGTCCTGCAACTTTGATTTCACTGATCGATTATTTAATACGGTCGATCATTCAATAATCGAAATCGGAACGGAATCTGGCAATCTGATTGCCTGCAAAATTGTAGTCTCTACACAAGGTACAATGATTGAATATTTAATCTAACGAGCACCAGCGCCAAGACGTGATGTGTCAGGAATACGATTTTTACTAACCTCGTGACTTCTGCCAACGCTAGGGATTCGTACGCGTGATCAAGCTAACGTCTTTTCGGGAATCAGCCCCCTGAACTCCGTAAGAGTTCTTACGAATGAAAATTCGTAACATGAACATACGCCTTGGGCATTTGTAGCATATGTTTTGTGACAGGTTGATATTTGTATGGGATTCTGGAGAATTAACTTTGAAGTACCTAACAAACGATGGGCTAATGCTCAATTTTGGGAACACGCCTAGTAATACGTAGTGGGTTTCACGAAAAGAGATCTTCTGTACCAGTTTGTTATCTTATTTACCAGTGTCTCAGAAATGGGTCTCTTACTATTTTATTGTTATAATAATGATCAAGTATTCTGCAGAATGCTTGTTTTAAAGAAATATGAAGTCTCAGCATTGCATCTGCATATGGGAAGCCATCAAGCTGATTAATCATCTTATGGTTCCTTTCCTCATGGTGTGCATCTGTGACGCTGGATGGCAACATACTCTCATATATATTTTATGTACAAAATTCTAACACCAATGGAAGCCGTAGTTTTCATCACAGACCAACGAAACTTCGAACTTAAAAACCTGTGTTCTCGTATGCACATTGTTGACAGACCTCCATCGCTGGTAAAACAAAATTCAAACATCAGATGACCACGTAATTTAGAATTCAGAACTGTGAAACTTCAACTGAAGCAACAATTAACCGATATGTAGGGAACAGTAGAGACAGAATGATTATATCGTAATGTTATAGTTTTCTTCGCGCCTGTTGCTTAAACAATATGTCTTGCGGACGCATAAGCTGGCGCCGACACTGCTGGTATTCTGTACTATCAGGTATAGCCAATAAAGCCAGTAATACTCGGGATGTGGAGTTTTTGCCCTTCACCTATTTTATTACAAAATCTATATACTAACACAGTTACTAAAAAGACCACCCGTGTCAAGACTAATTTACAAACATCGAAATGAGCTATAATATAACTCTTTAAATCCTTGTTTCAAGAGGCCTCGGGATAAGAGATCTTGGAAAGGTGCCACACCACCTCAGTGCAAGTGAGTGTGTAAAAGAGTGCCTGATCCCAGTGCGGATCAAGGCGGTTAAGTCGTTCCATCCCAGTGCGGACGAGAACAGGTTAGAAGGATACTCCGTCCCCAGCGCAGGTCTCGAACAGGTTGTTGTTCCACCCCAAAGCAGGTGAGCACGGGTTAGGAGGGAAGGAGGCGACCATCCAAGAGTAGAGTGATACTGAATGTTGTAGTGTTCTCCGTCTTTTATACTGTTCTCCTAGTCTTCCTTAAGGTGTGGCCCCTCCGATCGTGACGTTCGTCGATTTCTTCGGTGATACTCGGTTGTTCTCTGCTGTTGTTTATTATGACGCTATTTTACGACACTTTCGTAGTACACTTGGTAGTAGTCACTTTTGTTGACATTTGTGAATACCACGTGCTTTGGCGCGTGTATCTTTACAATATTCTCAAATATACGTCGTTGAGAGACCTCTATTGTTGGCAATAGATACGAAAATGAGACACCAATGGTAAGCGTATTTTTGAACGGAGACTACGAAGCTTCGGTCTTAGAAACTCTCCACATGTAGCTGGAGAATGAAACAGACGAAATTTTCGTACCCTCAAATCTGCATTGTTGAGAGGTGTCCATTGTTGCCAAAAGATACATAATTCAGACATCAATGGAAAACGTAATTTTCAACAGAGAACTACGAAATTAGCTTGAGTGAACACTCTACTAATACCTAGGGGAAAGTACAGACAAAAATTTCATATTCTCAAATATGGATTGTTGAGAGGCCTCTTTTGTTGGCAAAAGATTCAGAAATAAAACAGATGGAAAGCGTAATTTTGAAGGTAGAACTACGAAACCGAGGCACACTTCAAGACCTAGGCAAAGGTACAGACTAAATGTTTTGTACTCTGAAATATTCATTCTACTTAGCTGATACGAAATTGTTACTTGAGACTCATCCATATGTATTTGAACAATTTCGTGCTGATAATTTTAAAGTTAAAAAGATCCACAATGCTTTCAACAGGATATCAACTTACTAGGGATTAGAACATACCAACTGTGTAAGTAAAGGGCATGGTATCTACTTACTACCTTCCAACATTCTCTCTTACACATTAATCCGGCCTGAGCTTGAGATGTCTAAAGGCGATAAAATTAATTCAGTTCTAAAGCAGACTAACTTTTACGTTTCAATTTCGCCCTCAACGTCACAATTATGTTGTAAAATTGCGAAATCTCACCCTCACGTTTTTTCTTATCCCTCATCCTCGTTCGCCCTCACCCGCATGTCTTCGATTAGCCCTCAACCTCACGTTCCAACTTTGCCCTCAGCCGCATCCACCCTCACTTTCAAGCGATTAGAGTGTGGGTATCTGAGGGTGAGGTCTTCATTTCTGAGAGCCACCACCTTCATGAAGCTGAACACCTATGCATGCTACCGCGTCTGGTTACTTAGTGATGTAGGTATTTGGACAAAATTCTCCGGAAGAAGTCAATAGCTATTTGTCTACGTATTCACTTCAATTTTAGTGGAATTAACAAAAATACCTGCATGATCCTAATAGATTATAATACCGTACCTCAGTTGGCATAGCGTTCGCTTCGCACTTGGGAGACCAGTGGCAGACCATCCTGACTGAGGTTCTTCCAAGGATTTTTCTGTCACACTAGGCAAATGCCGGGATGGTACCTTAAACGTAGGCTATGGCCGACTTTCCCGCAACCTTTCTCTTACCAATCCTGCCCTGAGTCATAGATGCCTTAAGGTTATAAACTAATACGAATTCAAATTATAACAACACTTTCCAGCGCATTCAACATATTCCGTTAAAACCATACCAGTAAAAGGAGTACATTAAATTAATAAAGGAGTACATATAATTATAATATTTATTATATAACTTTGTCACTAGGCTTCAACTGGATAGGGGGTCTGGATTTTAAAAATCACTGAAAATGTAGAATTTTGCTATCAATTTCGAAGTTATTATTGAAAACAGGCAGCAAGAAGTTACCTTAAGGATCTGACTGATATACAGGAGTGACCAACAAAACTTGATGCAGCCATAAAAAATATGGACACCCGAACTTCCCTAGTCTGACTCACTCGACGCTCAAGCTGAAAGCAATGATGAGAAGGTTGCCTTTGCAGGAGATCTTCGAAGATAGGAGAAAGGAAATATTTGTTTATTATTATGAATAGGTAGCACTATTCAGCTGAAAATAAAAGTAATTGACAACAGAGGGGTTTTCTTTTGTCTCCTCCTCTCTATCTCAACTCAGTGTCTCCAGAGGATATGACGTTTCGCTCGTCGCCTTGTAATATAAAAATCGGTGGTTGGTTCCCTAGTGGAGACACATGTGGTTCTGAGTCAACTTTATACTGTACCCGTTCTAGGGCATTTCCATCTGATACAAAGCAGTGGTGAACCACCTTAGGTTCATTTTGCCCTGAGACTTAGCGATAGACTTGCAGAGGGCATATCACCATTGATAATCATCACAAGTTTGTAGGATGATATCGCTCAGCGAAAACTTCCGAGGGAACGGATGGGACGGCAGAGGCTAGGTCTTTATTTACGTATGCCGGAAAGTCGTCTCATTCTGGAAATCCTCTACTCCCTTTCGGGAGTACCTTGTACACACACTGCACAATTTTGGGTTATGATTCGTATATAGAGCTGTTTTGATATTGTTTTACGATAGCATGTCGCCTCAGCTTTACTGTAAATGGTATTGTAAATATCAAGTTCTAAAGTTATTTTCCCACACTTTCGGCAGCTTGTAGCTCTGATACGCAGTGCAGTTTCAAACCCAGGTACTAACACACTTTTTATTTTTTATGTACTATCCATCCATGTTTGTGTGTCGAATTCTGTTACACACTATCTGTCCATGTTTGTGTGTCGAATTCTGTTACACCCTCTATATCGTAAAATCGCAGGAAATACATAGTTTCGTGCGGTGCGATTTGGATTCTTTATATTATATTCGAGTTTGGAGCAATTGAACTGAATATTTTATTTCCTGTGAATTTTGAATGTGCGAGATTTAAAAAATCGAATTCCCGGTATTTGTGACATAATTTATGTTATCATACCAGCTAATATACCAGGGTGAGTCATATGTTCGTAGCGTTTTCATGGATAATGTGCAGCACCCGCCTCTCCCTGTACCACAAAAGCCTATTCGGTGAAGTACATCCCATCACACAGTATGGTCCTTCTCCAACATTCCACCAGTGACACAAGCCCTTGACGATACCAGGCTACAGGCTTTGAAGCAAAGAACTCAGTAATGCCAGTTGTCACATCATCCACGGAATGCAGTTGTCTGCCCCGCAGGAAGTGTTCCATGGAACGAAACAGATGAAAATCAGATGGCGCAAGGTCGGGACTGTAGGGGTGGTGGTAAAATGTCCACGCCATCCATGTCCGCAATGTGCTGGCGGACTCTTATTGACCTGTGGCATGGAGCGTTGTCAGATTGGAGGAGCAGTCGCTTTCGGTTCACCAGTGCTGGATAACAACGGCTCACAATGTCGTATACCCGTTGCAGCTGTTCAGCATACAATGTCCCATCTACGGGACGACCATGTGGAACGAGCTCCCAGTGCACCGGACCTTCGAAATTCCACCACACACACAGCATTGTCTTCTCTTCAAACCGCCCTCTTTGAACCACTGGCTGCGCCTTGGTACCTGGTCGAAGCCATTGTTTCCCGGTGTCAGGATAACGAAGAAAGATAAACTTTTCATCATTCGTGATGATCCGCCGCCAAAACCTGTCGTCAGGTGGGTTTCGAAGCAGTTCTTCATACAAGGTCACACGTTGTTGAGCTTGAGCGGGAGTCAAATCATGGGGAACCATTCTCGGTTGCCTGGAGCGAAACCCAAGTTGATGCAGATGACGAACAACACTAGTTTGTGATGTCTGGACCTCATCTGCCAGGTACTGGTTCCTGGGTTTCCTTCAACAGGGTTCAGGAAGGCATCGATATCCGTCGTCACAGGGCGTCCACTGTTGGGCTTGTCATCGAGACTGGTGTCACTAGACCGAAAACGTTAAAACCACTTTCTAGCTGTGGACGGGTGGACAGTACCTTCACCTTCTACGGCACAAATTTCCTTGGCTGCTGCTGCTGCATTCAACCCCTTTTTCCAGTAATGGCGTAGAAGCACACGACACACAAGTTTCTCCTCAGCCATTGTCCTGCCAACTGTGTATTCAACGCGTAGTTCCTCCCACACACCGTTAGCGCTGTGATCAGACACGTGACACGCTTTCTGCCACCGCCACCTTCACCTGTTCTACACGTTGCACATGGTTTTCCGGCATCGAGTGGGCGGGGCCACCCAACGCTACGAACATTTGACTCACCCTGGTAAGACCACAAAATTGTAATATACTCTAGAATGTTCCAACCATATATTTGACCAAGAAAAAGTCACTTCTGAGGTATAATAGATTAGGTTCTGTCTCACCGGTTACGGCATACTCTGAAAAAGACTTAGCATTTTGAAGAATGGGTAAGAGAGGAAGAGAGTGCAAAAAGTGTAATTTGTTGAAAGAACTTGTCAAAACAGCGGAGCCCCGGTCACTGCAAATGGCGAGTTTTCCCGAGCACAGGGGAGGGGGAAGAGAAATGGCATTGATTTCACAGAAACCTGACATCAGACACCTAAACTTCATTCTTGAGCGGAAGGGCTTTCAAGTTAAAAAAAAAAAATGAAGTTTCCTTTTTCGGCAGAAGATGGAGTGCAAAGCAGTACTTGATTGCAGAGCTTCGCAAGAAACAGCTAATGATTCTCCAGAATAACCTTATATCTAAGTTATAATGTAGTTATGAATATATGTTTTTATTTCACGGAAGCTTATAACATTAACATATTATGTCTAATTTTTACTCCAGAACATGAAAGGCTTCAGTAACATAAAAATATCTACATTACTCCTTCCCTTACCACTTACTATTATCTTCGGTATATTAGCTAGCTTCAGTGACAGTTTATCCTCCAACAGGGGGGGTAGCGGACTCGATATTTTCACATCATATTCAGATGTTTTGTTTTTATGAAAGTACTGTATTAACATTTGAAAACCTTCAGTCTATAGAAAGATAGTGCTTAGTTTTTCATTTATGATAAATACGTTTAACCAAATATTTACCTCATGTGATTTCTTTATTTATAACTTTTTATATTTTTCTTTTTTCAGATTTTCAAATGCAAGCTTTTTATTTTTTTTTTATTTTGTTGTGATAGTTATCAATTTGACATGCATTCTCATTTCGTAGTTTATATATACCAGGTGCGTAAATATGAAACCGGAATTTATGTACATAAAAGACACAGTGATTGGATGACAATGCTAAGAACTATTTTATTCGAATTATTGACCATCGCTAGCGATTCATTTCTGCCATCGTTCCGGCATTGTGTGGATGCCAGACCAAAAAAACGGTGCCTCTTGTGCTGCAAACCAGTCACCAAGCCATTTTCGTAAGATGTGAAGAGCTGGTCAGCAAGTGCGTGTCCCATGGATGCAAATAAGTGAAAATCGGAAGGCGCCAAGTCTGGTGAGTAAGACGCATGCGGAAGGATTTCTCAGCCAAACATCGCAGTCGTTTCCTTGACCGCTTTTGCTGTGTGGGAGGGTGCATTATCGTAAAGCACAATCACTTTATGTTGTCTTTGGTCATATTCTGGTCGTTTTTAACGCAAAGCTTGATGCAAATCGATCATTTGTTGTCGGTAACGTTGGGTATTAACGGTTTCGCCAGGTTTCAGCAGTTCATAATAGATCACTGATCCCACCAAACACAAAGCATTGTCTTCCGTCCATAGCGATTTGGTCTTGCAGTCGATGTCGCCAGTTCTCCTGGAGCTACCTATGATCTTTTACGCTTAGGATTCTCGAAATAGATCCACTTTTCGTCACCAGTCACAATTCGATGGATAAATGATTTCCTTTTGTACCTGGCGAGCAGAATTTCTCAAATGTTTTTTCGGTTTTCCTGTTGTCGTTCAGTCAATGCATGTGGAACCCATTTTCCCACCTTCTAAATCTTGCCCATGGCTTTTAAATGTATGGAAACTGCTTCTCGTGTCACATTTAATTGATCCGCGAGTTGTTGCGTTTGAGCGTCATCCTCATCCAACAAAGCTTGCAGTTAGCTGCCTGCAAACTTTTTCGGTGGTCTTCCACGTTCTTCGTTTCTCACGTCAAAATCACCACTTTTAAATTTTGTAAACCACGCATAGCCACTGTGGCTTACCAAGAGCATGATCACCGTAAGCTTCGACAAGCATGCGATGCGATTCTGCAGCAGTTTTCTTCAAATGGTAACAAAAAATCAATGCTGTCCGCACATCGTAGTTTGTAGGTACAAATTGCGCCATGTTCAATGCTATTAAACACTACACTATGACATGAAACTTGTCTGGTTGTGAGTTGCAAATCGTTATCAGCAGTCAAAACAAGCAAGTGGCGCCAAGGACGCAGTTTTACGCTAACCACAGTGACAGCTAACGCCGTCTATGCACAAATTCCGGTTTCATGTTTACACACCTGTTAAAGAGGGCTATTCGGAAATTAATTTTCTGGGAGATGTAGAGAGATAAACAAGAGGAACACAAGAATGTCAAGATATACAACTCTCTTTTATTCACTGGTCTAAACGGAGTACCAGTTTCTGTATCCTCGAAGAAAGTTCCCGCCTAATTGGTAAGCCTCATCGTGAATATGAGTTCGTTCCTCTGGAATGCTTCGACACGATTCCTGTACAGAACAGACTCTCATGAACTGATTTATGTACACAATACTCACTCTCCGATTAATTTCGGCTGCGTCCAGTCCATCATCTTGAAGGAATCAAATGATAGAGCGAACTTAGCACTGAAAGGATCCTGGAGTTTACTACCCGTAATGAATACTGAAGAACTGGAAAGGGCCGAAATTCAATGAAGGGAACTTTCATCAAGGTGGGTGTACAAAATCTGATGCTCCGTTTAGACCAGTGAATGAATGAGAGTGAAACTTCGTGGAGTAGCAGAGGTATTAACGTAACCTTTGTACATCTTGATGTTCTTATGTTACTCTTGTTTATCTCTTCACATCTCGCCGGAGGCTAATTTTCGAATAGTCCTCGTAATTACGAATATATTCTGGGGCTCTTTATGGGTTAATTATGAAGACGGGAGATTCATTTACTTTTGATATTTCTCAGTTCTTACTGTAATGTTTTGTTTACATTTACTTGTCTAAACAGTCGAACCGCGGTCACTGCAAACAAAAACGAGAAATCTATTCTTATGATAATGTCTAACTTTTCTGTATTCTGAGTTGGTAACGCAAGATGTTCAAAAACTTTTTGACAGTTTTTACACCTGACAACATTGTGATCGCATTACACTGGCAGGTAGGATGGGGCGGGTACAATTCAGAACTGAAATGTGATAGTAAGAACTTTTCGTTTTGAATCTATCTATTATGGAACATTTCACTGCATCCATCAGCTTTGTAAGTTAATTTTAGATTTATTATGCGGCTCAGATTATTTTATCTGATGCATCGAAAAGGGAGTATAGAAGATATTATGGTCAAATATCTGCTTGGAACCTATTGAAGCAAATGATGTTAAGATAGAAAATGTACAGTACTTGAATGGTAGGTGCGAGTGTTATTGTATAGCACAGCGAAAGTCGACAAATAGGTAAACATGTTACGATCTACTATCGGATCTGAAACCTATGACGCTTTAAAGCCTGTGTACTCGAATCACTTGTAGAGAAATCTGAGGATATAAAGAGTAAATTATTAGAGCAATGCGACTGCAAACACACTGACATAGTAGAACCAGGGTAAAAAAAAAAGTAAACTTTTTTTTTGTATAAACTAGTTGCTTAGCAGGGAGACTAAATGTATACTCTGATTATTACCATTATTTGTTGTATTTGTTCTACATGCAGACAGCAATATTTTAATCTGTACTTATTTACAACTCGAGTAAATATTAATTTTCTAAGTAATTGATGGATTAACATAGCTTTTCTGTACTTTTATTATGTGAACTTATATATACGTATATAACTTAATACACATTATTTTTAAATAGTATTAGTATCGAATGTATTCCTGAAAACAAACTTTTGCATTTGGATAATAGGTACCATACATCTGCTGCAAAACGGGAAAGTACCGACATCGAGTCATCGCGACGTGGAATGTTATTAAATTTCGGGGAAGAACCGATTCGAAATTTGAAAAAAAAGGAGATCGCATTCGTCTTTCAACATCTCTTCCCTGATTTCGCTTCGGGAAAGAACCGATTAATTAATTAAACTATTTCGTGTCTGCTGTTGCTCTGGACCAAATACTGCATGAATATGAACGTAAAAAATAAGTTTTTACACTTTATAGTTGGTAACTTTTGTCTCCGCTTGAAAAATAAGGGGACAAATAACGTTCATGTCAGGATTTAGAAGCGTCGTTGGTGCAACTTGAAAGAATGTAATTGCGTCTTTGAAGTACTTTTATTTCTCAATACGTCTGCCTGCCACGCAGCATTTGGGTGGGTCGAGCGTGGGCACGAGCACTGCTCCGACTGGCCATCCTGCGGTTTCCTCTGGTTTTCCTCAATTATCCCAGGCGAACGCCGGGATGGTACCTTCTCTCAGGCCAGTCCGCTTGCTTCACCAGTCCTAGCCTCACCTTAAGGGCCGATGTGATCTCGGAGTTGGAGGCCCGATCCCCTCCTTGTGTCCTATCCTTGAACTATTAAATAAATAATAATAATTTTATTTCTCAAGTGATGTGGTCTTCTTTAGCTACAATAAACACACAATTCTGTTGGGTTGCAGTGCTTGTATAGTATCCAGAACATACGTTACGTTTTATAGAAGGTCCTGAAAACAGGAGTTTACTGTGGTTATCCGATCATCATCTGATTAAAATCTCTGTCCAGTAAGATTTTTTTTCTTTAACTTTGCGAACAAGCCGACGGGCAGACACGAGAAAAAGGTAATGTATTTATTCTTGAGTCGCGGCACGGCACCTTAGTAGGTTTGTTGGATAATCGTTCATCTCTCTGGTTCAAATTCCAGCAGTTCCATGTGGGCTTTGTGTTGGACAAGTATCTTGTGTGTAGCTGGTTTTGGTGAGTAACCAATTGTTTATTAATGTTGTGTACTTAAATTACCTCTTACTCTTCTTACAACAATTCTGTTATCATCATTCATCTGTTCCTTTCACTCATCTCCATTAGCCTACAGTCACAACAGCGGGACGTTAAGCTAGATCAGGGCATTCACTCATTCATTCATGATTCCTGAATGAGAAAAATGTTTCTGCAGTAGCGATTATACTACCTTCATTAGTGTTGACACAGGTTCACTGTTCGATCTCTCGGTAAGGTAATGAGAAATAAGGTTTATCTTGACCTACCAAACAAATGATGGAATAGTACCAGCAAAAAAGGCTCAGGATGATACCTTCCCAGTCCTACTTTGCCTCTCCAGGGCAGACCTTTAGTCATTGGTGCCCTAACTCTCAACTGGTTAAATACTTGTTATATAGTTGTATTTTCTTAAACAAAATACTTTTTAAAAAAAACAAAAAACATTGGTTTAAACCACCTTAGCTTAAACCACCCAACCCTAACTAGAACGATATAAATGTCACTTGTTTCACCAAACACCAGATCAAACAATTTAAATTTTGAAATGTTCACTCTGGGTTTTACGTCATGTAGTCAAACAGTAAATTGCGAGTATACTTAGTTGGGCCCCGAGACCAATTTGTTTTGGGACTTCGTCATGTTCAGCTAACGAGAAACATACAGATGGGACAGAAAAAAAATATGTGTTTTTTTCCCCCCCTGCATCATGATTAGGATGTCAAAATATGTGCCCATGCAAATCTTAGCAACCTGAGCGCAATTGCTTTGGGAGATATTGATGAAACAATAGTCAGATTCTTATCTGTGGAGAGTGATATAAAAGTGTTGAAAAACCATTATACTTTAAAATTGCTGAAAGAAATGGAAAGCAAATACATAGTAATAGGTACTGGGTTGAAGGCGCTACCTTGTGGAGGCTATATTCTCCATGGACGCCATATTGAAGTCCGCCATATTGAATCGATTAATTTTCTTAAATGGGAAGGGGGTCGTGTAATATGTCATTCTGGGCTACAATTTTACGGGAAATACTCTTCTGAAGTCAGTCTTGCCGTAAATGTAATATTGTGAGAGATGGGGTAATGATACAATAGCCTGGAAACATCCATTTCTTCCAGTTCCAGTTCCCCAAATGGATCCAATTCCCAACACGGTTTTATCAGTCAAAAAAAAAAGCCTTACATTCTTACATGAAGTTGCGTTCGATATCGATAACAGAACTTACCCTTATAAGCGTCTTCTTCAACTTATCAAAAGATTTTGACTGTGCAGTTCTCTTAAGTAAATAGACTGGTATAAAATTAGAGACATCTCTAATAAATAATTGGTTCCAATCATACTTATCAGAACGAACATATGCAGTCCAATTACCCTAGACAAAAAATCTTTACCTTACATCCAGAACATACAATCTAGACCTTTCTTAAGCAAAAGAGGCGTTCACAAGGTTCGGGTTTTGGGACCATACTTTTCCTCCTATATATCAATGACTTGTCCGTGAACATAACTCACGGAAAACCTTTTTTGTAGGCCGATGACACTTACATAATAATTTCTGGCAGAAAAGATTACAATATACAAAATTCCATCGACATTAATACTTGTTAACTAGAACAATGATTCCATAGCAACAGCTGAACTCCGAAAATACTGAATGCATATAAATTTGTCCTCTTCGTGCAACCGTAAAGAACTTCCCTAACATAAGAATTAACAATGGTAATTGTGAATTTAAAAAAAATGATAGTAATATAGTATTCTTTATTTGTACCTAGGTACAGGTACTGATAAGAGTACCTAAGATACTTTCTTAGGTACTTGACCCAATTAGTTCTAGATAGGGATCGATATTAATTTGAATAATTCAGGAGATACTCATTGAGTTGAATAGCAGTCCTATATAATTAATTTCCTGAAGTAATTATTATTATTATTATTAATAATAATAATAAATACTTAGTATTGTGAGGGATTAATTCAACCAAAGTCCGCTGACTGCTGTATCACCTAAGTCTTGTCAGAAAATTACTAATAATCTTAACATAGTATAAAAGCAGCTAAAAAGAGTACATTTAAGTAATAGATTACACTATTTAAGTGATACTATCATGATTATTTACTATACGTTATTATTATTAGTGAAAAAGTAAAATTTAGGAAAAGCACGAACTCATAGAAAAGCACGATATTTTCTCACGCTTTACATTTACATGGTCGCCGTGGCTTAGCCGGTAGCGCGTCTGACTACGAATCTGTAGGCCCGGGTTCAAATAGTGACAAGGACGCTAGACACTTTCTTTCACTGCTCCCATGCCTGGCGCTCTGAGGTGCACTCATATCAAATTGAGTACCAATGTGTCTTTGGTATTCCTAGGCACCTTGGGAGGTAAAGGAGTCGAGCGTGGGACAGACCGCCTTACCTCACTTCGTGCCTTTGGTCGAGAATATGTTGAGCGTTACTTCCACATCCCCCATGTGCCGTTTACGGCGCGTGCGCATCGCACAGGGGGGTAAAGTATCTTTATCTTGTTTTTCTTAATTTACACATTTTGTTGATATAATCTGTTAAACAAGGCATTCGAGGCTTATACCGAATATGAACGGTGCTCAGTATATGAGAATAATACAAATATATTTTAGTGTCATTGTGAGAATAGATAATATTATTTAGTGTTGCCCACGAGACAGGAGAAAATGTCGTCCAGAATGTGTCTCGTCTCGGAAAGGACGCATATTGTATATTACGAGAGTTCTGTCTCGTGTCTTTTTCCATTGATATTTCTCTGTCTCGTCTCGTGGGCAACACTACCGTTATTGTTTAAAACCGAACCGACAATAACATCCAAATGTATTAGTAGAATTTTGTACCGATTTTGCACAGTTTGGTTGTATTAAATATCTGCGAATAATATTACATAGCCTAATAATGATAATATTTTAATTGTTCAAACGGAGTATTGTAATCTTCCAGGGTTGTTTACGTTTTTTTAATGAATAGCCTCTACAGGTAGGAAAGGTGTTAGGATAAAATTGTGTTATGGAATATTTAACTTTAGTTAATAATATAATCTGTTCTAGCTTCGAAGCTGAGCGGATATCTGCTTCTTTAAGCACAAAAATCGCCGATAATTATCGGTATGCTCTTTAGGATTCTTTTGATTTCACTAAGAGTCGAAACAAGGCATCCACAGTTTCATAAAGGGAATGATGCGTAATATACTTTGTTTCCATCTCCTTATTTCAAATGTCAATGTCCATTTTGTATTGATAATTGAATACCTGCGATGCGACGAAATACACTCTAACCCACAAAACCATATTCCTGAGAAAAATAAAGATAAGTATGTAAACCAAAACTAATTATATTTTTTGTTGGTGGGATAAAGAGGGACACTGAATGAATCTGAAAAGTATTCTTGTTTTATTTCGAAAGCATTAGGGTTTTATTCCTATTTTTCTCAAGAACAAGATTTTGTGGCTTCGACAATTTTTCGTCGCAGGGATTAATTATGAATAAAATAAAACATCATATGGAAATTCTAGATTTTGTTGCTCGAATACATGTGCAAAACTAGGGGACACCATCCCTCATGCAATTTCACTTCCTGTTCCTAGTGTTAAGTTTGATTTCCTCCGTATAAAAACGTTTCAGTTAAACTTTTGAAGCACGATATGTGGAAAACGTACACCTTTTATGTTTTGGGGTAAAAAAATTACATATTTCCAGCCATGATTATTAACCTGATTCCTTTAATAATAATAATAATAAAAAAAAAAAAAACAGTTTCTATGAAAATAAAAAATGTCATCACTCCGTGGAGAACAAAACTCCAGAAAAGTGAATACATTACTTAAAACAGGCTCTATTTAATTGAGATCTAAAACAAAAATATAATACGCTAAATACATTTTGCAGAATACATGTGGGTTCAGGTTATAAATATTTAGAATACTATAATTTGAAAAAGAAAGATCTTTTAAATATATGAAAAGGTTATTCATACGATGTTCCAGACATCTGAAGTGTGGCAAAATCTTCCAGTTGTTTCTTAGTTCTCTTTCTTCTAAAGGAAGAAAGGAAAAACTAGCATTCAAAAGTATGAAATAACACTTAAAAATAATTAAATAGTACAGAAAAAAATCATTTCCGACAAATTCAGAATGAAGCTGGTTGCAATATTCAATATATCTGTATGATATTAAATATGAGGAGAATTATTTTTAAGTTTAATTTACGTTATACTGGCAGCTATAAGCTATACTTGTCACATGTCGGAGAGATGGCGTCCGTCGGGAAGCGCATAGAAGCAAGCGTATTACTATACTGTTACTGTTATTCTAACTAACTAACTCTAAGGCGTACGGAACTCGTAAGTTCATCGCCACAGTAACAGTCGTTCGCCATTGGACTCTATCCTGGGCAACATCAAGTCAATAAGACAAATGCAGGGATCGCACCTTCAGCATTGGCCCTGGCCGATACCTTCCCGAATCATTTCCCTTCCCCTATCCCGGCATGAGGCTTAGATGCCTAAAGGCCATAAATACAATACAATTCAATTGAATATAAGTTAATTTTGATAACGAACATCTAACTTTCCAAGATCCATTCTAATATCATCAACTCAACGATGTCTCGGTCTTTTTAACGGTTTCTTTCCGGCTTACCAACCACGACGAAAGAACTATAATATTAGTTTTCCCCTATCCGAGTTACATGACCTGCCCATCTTAGTCATATTTCATTATTCTTATAATGCCGGGTGGATCATACTGTTTGTCGTGTTCATTATGCAGTCTCCCTCATTCTCCGGTCGTCTCGTCTCGTATATCTTTCTTAAAACTGTATAGTGGGATTCGCCAAATGAAACTGCAAGAAGCCTTGATAAACGTCAGTCCCTTGTTTACGTTACTAACATCTTACCATGGTTAACACTAACCAAGATCATTTTAGTAATGTAAACGGTAGTTACCGTTAACGCGGGTTTCTGTTTTAACCAGCGTCAACTTACGACAGTTATCTTCTTACGTTAGTAATCTAAATGCAAATTAGTTATCTCCCTTCGTGAATTTATTTCTTTCTTTATCGAAATATATTGCATCCTAATGGTGCGTATCGCTTTTAAAGTATAAAAGAATGATGGCAGAACTAATCTACAAAATATTACGCTACAATCAATTCATTTGTGTTCATTATATTATAATTTAAATCTCCCCTGTGTAATAAGCAGATTCTTTACTCTACGGAAACTACCTGTTTCTTCACAATGGTGGTACACAAGCACGATAACCCAAGTTCGGTAGTCTAAACGCAAGCTATTTTAACCATGATTTTTACCATCGTAACAACGTTAGTAATCTAAACAAGGCATCAGTGTGGCCGGCAGCAGAGTTCGAACTTACATGCCTTTCCACTGACGATCGAAGCTCGGTGAAAATATAAGTTATGAATACATGAGCCTGCGGAAGGTAATGCACATCTGTGAAGCTCTTGTGATACATAAAAGGTAGTTCATCTGTAAAATGATTACAAAAGTTACATTGCCTCAAATGTTCAATCACCTATTAATCTTTTTCTTTGATGTGTTAAGATCTGCCCTCCAGTTAATAATAATAGGTCCAATAGAAGCAGATAACTACAGAGTTGTATTGTATTTTAAATTTCTAAACCTGGAAACGAACTTCATATTTAGTCTTACAAATTCTCACCATGTTATCTAACTCTAAGCCTATGTAGAATCACCTATATAATTCTTACTAAGGTACTTTGCAATCATATTATGCTCTTAACAACTTACAGTATCTCTATAATATTACGTATACATGTATCATATATATTATTATTCTATGTCACTCGTCCACCTCTGGGTATTGGTGTATTCACTGTGTATCACAATAATTTTATATACTTACATAATGTAACACATGACAAGTTCTATACCGTTGTACTCAATGTTCATCTTGTACGGTCTGAAGAACGCAATAAAATTGATTTTGAATTGAAGATGACTCAAGTTCTAAAAATGGAACCATACGAACGAAAAATTTCATCAGTAATATTGAATTAAGATTAAGAACAAGAAACACAAAAGTAAGTTAATGGAACCAGATTTAACAAATGATCGGATTATGAAGATAATCAAGCGAATGTTTACGGAAAGATGTTCATGAAAGGTAAGACATTGGTTTTTAAACTAATAGATAGTGGACATGAACGATTGCGTTGGTGTGAGACATAGTCACAATTCTTTGGACTTAGGGAAGGAGATCGGAGAGATGAGAGCAAACATGATAATATTTTCAATCGAAGCATTGTTAATGTTATAAAATATTAAAATAATGAAATTTTCAAGAACTACTGTTAATACTCTTTTTAGGGGTGCTCCTAGAGAATAGTTATATTTCTATCTTGGAATAAATAAGGTTGAATTTGAGGTTATTTATGAAATTTTAACATCTTTGGCTCAGGTCTGGATGGAGTAGATAGAGGATGGGGAAGGTACAATCCGGAGCTTTACTTAAGGTACCATCCCGCCATTTGCCTGGTGAGACTGAGGGGAAAACCCTGGAAAATCTCAGTCAGGATGGTCGGCCGCGGGGTTTGAACCCATTGTCGATCCGAAGTCCTTGACGTCACCGCGTGAATCACGAGGGTGATATGGTCGGGAAGGTCTTAGAGGATAATCTAAAGCAAGGATCTCCAACAAAAGATGGCAGCACTACCTCCTTATATGTCTAATTCATTTTCACTGTTACACGAAATTTCATTGCTGCTCCTACAAATTTAAGTGTAGAGAGTTCAAACTTTCATGGAAGAAAGTTAATAATCAATTCAAGAGCATGATCAATTCCGATTTTTAACTTTCTTTTTGTTCATTGTTGAAATAGCTTCATTGTTATAGGTTTCGATATTCACAACAACAATGAAAGAAAACGAAAATAAAAAATGGCATCGATCATGCTCTTGAATTGGTTATAAATTTTCTTCCCTGAAAGTTTAAACTCTCTAGGCTTGAATTTATATGAGCAGCAAGGAAATTTCGTTCAACGAAAAGAATACATTAGACATATACGGAGATAGTACTGCCATCTTTTGTTGGAGATCTTTGCTTTAGATTATCCTTAATAGCGCAATAGCCAAAAAAGGAACGAAAATAGTATTCTTTTATTATGTTTTGGAATATCGGTAAAAATTGTAAACACCGTTTGTTGAGTTTTATTAAGGGTACAAACGAAGCAAGTTTAAGTGATATGTGATTATCCGATGGCGGGATGTAGAAACATATATTGGTAGGTGTTCTAGTGTGCTCGTAGACCACAGATCGTTTCCGAAGAATACTTTCTTGCTCATCACCACAATAAGCAAGCTTCTCTCTAGTATGTTGGTTAGCGTGATAGACTTTCACGCATGTGTTCGCGACTTCAAACCCTGGAGGGTACAGTTTTTTAAAAAAGAAAGAAAATTGGGTTCGTGAGTTCAATAGCCCGTTGAACAGAATTTTCTTTTCTTTCTAAATAAGGTGAAGATTTGCAGAAAAATCTGCAATATCAATTTGAAGTTTTTTCTTCTAACATCTTAAGAATGTTAAAGATATGACTTATTCTTTTCTGATGAGTTCTTTTTCATCATTTTGCATATAATAATTCTATTCGCATTTTTAGAAATGAAGAAGTAAAACCCTCCCATTCACATGATTCAAAATATAATGTTATTAACCTTTATACTTATGTTTTGTGAAGAGTTTATTATTTTGTGCCCTAATCAGGAATTAAGTCTCAAAATTGTAGTATGGGAATCGAAGTTAAGACCTCAAGTTTAGTAGTCCGAAGTTAAGGTAAGTAAACCAGCAAACAGTGCTCGAAGTGGATCAAAATAGGTAAAGGAACGGCTGGAGAATTGGGCTAAAAAAGGTAAGGGTACGCTAGTGGCTGTGATTGCCTATGGAAAGTACGCCTATGTCAATGAACTCCCATTAATAAAAAGGTAGGGGTACGCTAAATTCACAATGAAGACGGTAAGGGAACGGTGTGCCCCTTCCCCCCACTTCGAGCATTGCCAGCATAATTCTTCCGATTTGTAGGCAGTGACTTGCAGATTCCTCCAGAAGTGTATCTTCTGTTGATCACAAAATGCATGTGTGTTTGTCTTCAATAAAACTTTTCAAGCAAATTGCTTTACGTGATAGACGGAATCTTGTCTCCAAAGTTCTTTCGATGTCTCGATTGTAATGCTTTTCCAAATACAATAGACGCTTTGACCCCGTGGTTTTGAAGTTCTAATCTTCTCCCTATTGAAAATTAAAAAAAAAAAAAAATAGTTTCAAGGATGCTTAAACTCATGACTCACTAGCTGCTGTATTACGTTGCTACCAAATACTTTATTGAGGATAATATTTCCAATTGAAACCGGGTCACCAAGACTAACGCAGTCCTAACACTTGATCTGAATGACCCGTTTCGGGAACTTAATGATCTGGGATTTTTCGGCGTCGTATTTCTCGTGTTCTGGGGGCAATACCTCCGGTCAAGTCACCCCAGAAAGAAACACTATTCAAACACAAGGAGATAATATAAAACTTTGCACACCGAGTCACCAGGCCGAAATCCGGTTACCGTGTAAGACCGGATAGGAAGGGTAGAAACCTGGTCCGAAACTTGACCTGATTAATCCAGTTACAGCACCGCTTACTACAGTTGACAGCATACGTAATGTGGGAAACTGAAGACTAGAATACAAACTAACATTTAGAACCCAAAAGTTTAACAGCTTCTTTATTTATTTAATCCTGCGTAAACTTTTTTTTTTCTATAGTGAAAAGTCGAGCAAACACTTCAGCAAGAACAGGACCTTTGGATGAACAAATTACTAGAACGACATCATTCAGAGATACCCAATATCACGACGGTCAAGTGTAACACCACAGAAAGAGTGGTAACGAAGCCAAGTTATACTACAACGAATCTAAGACAATCACCGGAAATAAAAAGCTGTACAAAGGAGTTACCAACATATAAAATTGAAAATCAGTTCAATGACAAAGGAACACAGTCTGAACTAAAATCATTTAGAACACAAGATATACAGACAGACATCGGAAGAGCAGATTACTAACAGAAATAATGATTCAGATTATGATACAACCCTAGTACGTCGGCAAAAAGAAGAGTTGGCAGAGGAGAGAGTAATGCAAAAAACAAGCAAGATAATTGAACATGAAAATAACATAGGGCGGAAGAAACGGAAGAATGAGAAAAGTCGGACTATAAAAGAAGTCGTCAAAAAGGAGGAAGATGATGAAATGAACTTAATGGAAGGACTAAGGCGGCAGTATGCGTTAGCTGGTGTTGATGTGTTGGCTAATTGAAGCACATAAAGCTCTGTTCGGATTCAAAAGTTATACTATTGAGGTTTGATGTTTTGAGTTATGGATCTATTACAGATTAGAGTTTATTTTGAGGTAAGGTTGAATTCAAAGGATTGAGGGGAGGAGAGTGCTGTTGGCGGAAATGTTTTAATGGCGCAATAGCCAAAAAAAAAAAGGGAACGCAAGTAATATTCTTTTTTTATGTTTTGAAATATCGGTAAACAATGTAATCACCGATTGTTGAGTTTTATTAAGAGTACAAACGAAACAAGCCTTATGGGATACCTGAATATCCGATGGCGGAATATAGAAACATATATTAGTAGGTGTTCTAGTTCGATGAGTAATTGCCGTAGATTGTTCTGTGTTCGAACCACGCTTCTTATAAGATATGTACATCAAATGCTGTTTAGTGTATCGAAAATAAATGGATGCACTTTAATGACTTCCCGGAATTCTATTGGTATTTATTGAGTACTATAGTTAAGCTACTTTGAAGGTGATTCTACATTCAAGTTGTTCGTATATTGCAGTCGAGGTTAACACAGTGAAGAGGACTAGGTAAAAATAAGGTTGAACTGAATTTGAATTTAGTTATGGGCTGTAGGCATATCAGGCTAAGGCCAGAAATAAGGTTGAGAATAAGAATATAAAGCAGAAGTAGATAACCTGTAATATAGTATACCATGGTTATTTTTCTTTTTAGGTTCATCTGTTGTAATCATTGGAGATGTGAAGAAGGTTACAAAACAGGCTAAATATCCTCAGTACGTTCCTACAAAATATGGTAAGTATCCTATTGAAGTACAATGTCGCGGTTTAAGGAGGTTCTAGGGGATAACTTAGTGTAAATGTCAATAGCTAGATTTCGAGAAAAACACCTTATTGAAAATTTTTAAACAGGAATATAAGACAAGAATTGCGCGTATTATCTAAAAGCACAATTAGGAAACAAATCACTGGATGGTACCAGATTTGCGATTTGGTCATTAATCATTGTTGCCAACAGTATGACTGTGGTAAATAACTACACCTAGAAAAAAAAAAAAAGATTCGACACAAAATGTAGTATGAAAATTAATTCTTCACTTACAAATCGAAAGTCACACTCATTAAGCTTTTAAAAAGGTTTATATATATATATATATATATATATATATA